>OZ020575.1:12470492-12596992 GCA_963971525.1 Cephus spinipes | reverse complement strand
ACAGAGAGAGAGAGGGTGCTCGACGATAGTGGAATAAATTTGGTTGGAAGGGAGATTCTTGGTCCAGCCCTAAGGTGGACACTCGCCTAGACGAATGCTTTACAAAATGCCAAGAAATGAGTTATTTTCGCGTGGACGCCCGGCACTGAGGTGATGCACTTTTCGCTTGGGCCCTAAGGTAAGCTAGATCAAAATAGGCCCTAAGGTATCTGATCGGCACAACACTTAACTGGCGCGGACAATCGGCTCAAGACTCTAGAAGGGATACTGCTCTACCAGAGGATTGATTAGTAACTGCCGATGATCGGTATTGGAGTTCATGAGGAAGATTTCGATTTGGGAGGGGGACTGAATGCAATGTCAGGGGAATTTGGATAGGTGTTGCGGCATGATCGGGGCAGTTGAACCCTGTCGTTCGATTGGATTCTCATTATAGGTCATCGATTGCGGAATTTTCTTTGATTAGTGCGTTGTCGGGGTTATTTCGATGGTGAGGTGAGTGCGGTGGTGACGGGTAGGAGTTTCGCTGTGCTTGGTATTTGCGGTGTTACAATCAAAAACGCTCTCTAAGCATCTTATCCCTACACATTCCGTTAACGTTGCTACGCGTGCCGTTCTCGTTCTTCGTTCTCCTATGCTCTCTCTTTCTTCCTGCTCATCCACCTGCAATGTCGCGGTGTTGGTGTGATTTCTGGAAGTGTGTGAGAGTATGAGGTGTCGTGTAAAGTATAATATAAAATAGTGATATCCCTGAATTATTAATATAGATATATATATATATATATATATATATATATATATTGTGACGTATTTTTCGCGATCTAGCCTCGTCGGGAGATGAGAGACTGACCGGCGCACAACTTGCGCGATTCCTTCGCGTTCCAGGCAACCCAGGGCTAATACATACAATTCAAAATAATACCACTGGTATTGTTGGGCGCCAGGTTCCAAAACGGGAACCACGTATTTCCTACGGTTTGTCTTCGCGTGCCTACGTTGGCTAACTCAGCTACGCGGAGGCGGCTGGGATCTTCAAGAATAAGGACAACTTCAATCAAATGAACACTTCGGCTTTTTGGGTCAACAATAACCAAATCGATCGTTTATTTTTGCGCCAATTTCGGACGCGACCACGCGGATATAACAAACTCCAAATTTAACAATTTCAGAAATAAATAATGGACCCAATTAGATCGCGACTAAAACAACAACGAATGACAATAGCAACTTTTACTTATGTCCTAAAACGAATTCTACGCATAACGTTCGCAATCTATTCCGCGCAGTCCAATTCTTACGATTTGCTAAAATCTATTCGTACAATCCGATAAAATTCGATACTTCGACATTCACTCAATACTTTCATACGATTCGATCCAATTCGACATTTTCGACAATTCAATCTTCAATAAATACTTTCGTACATTTCGCGACAATTCGACATACATTCCATTTACATCCAATCTCAATTTTTGAGTCAAATCGACAATTTCACGCGATCTAATCGCGTCATTTCGAATAACAACACCTCAAGGACTATTTCGTGTCTCTCGGCGACACGTCCCTAACGCGAACGCGATACAATAGGATTCGAAAATCTAACACTCAAATTTTGCCGAGAGAACTTCTCATTCGCTCACAATCATACGCACTTCGATTTACACAACGGGCGATAAATATGTCCACAATAGGCAACATATTTACGCGAACACATGTCCCTTGCCGGTCGGCGGAATCTCGTACTTCCAAAACGAAACGCGATTCTACGAGTGGGAAAATCTCCCACGTGCCTACAGGCACAATTCACAAACGAACAACGCGGGGTTATACGAGATTTCGTCGCTCACAAAAATACAACGAATCGCTTACCGAAATCTCTATGTCTCTTCGATAAGGAAAATTTAGCCCGTATACGCGGCCTCGGACGAAGTCCGGATTCTCCATAGGACTTAACCCCAAAAACGAACAAACGGTTCCAAAACACGACTCGCGTCGTCGACGGTCCAGGCAAGAAGAAGGAAGTTGCCTTCCCTTTCGATCGTAATCGGCAGCACCGGAGACTATCATCCTCTCCCTTATTCGCAACCACCGCTGATTGGTCCTACGGCCCCAATCAGAAATCTCCAATATGACACCACGCGCTATTATTCAAATCCGTCTTCGCGACAATTCATTCGATTCGGGAACAGCGATTACTGGCTGTCCCGCGATGGGCTCCGTCGTCCCATAGGAATTCGCAACGGTTCACCAGGCGTCCCCGGATTCCCAGTTCGCGAGTCTTCGTTCCGTTCGTCGATAGCGGTGGGCCTCCGTCATGAGTTGTGGTGCGTTACAGGTGCTCCGTCGTTCGTAGGTCGATGTCACGCGGAATGAGTAATAGCTCCCTGCTAGTTACTCGGTACGCGTAGACCAGTTCATGTAGCTCGGGTGATAGCGTGCGTAGAAGTGCTCCAAGTCGCGAGGTGATTGGTGCGGTGAGCTACAGCGCGCGCAGCTAGGGCCCAGCCGGCGCTCTGACGTCACTCAGCCTTTCGTCCTCGTTCCTGCCACGCTGATGATCCCTCGCTGGTTCTTCGCGAGACTCGGTAAGCCCGCGAATACAATATTCGCGGCATGGGACATAGCAAAAATCAAACAACAGAATCAGAAATCAACCAATTCATAACTTCGTTAGCCCTTGAGGTGGTGGCTTCTTCCCTGGATTCTTTTCTAACACGCGTTTTCCCGCGTAATACGACAGTTCCCGCCGAGGACCTGACGGGGTAAAATCTGCCCCGTCACAATATATATATATATACGTAGTCTACGGTTTACAATGGTTAACCCATGTTCGTGGAGGATCGGTTACATCTATCGTGATCTCTGACCTTTGCTACTGGGGTTCTGAGGGGTGCTGAGGGGGGGGGGGGGGGGGGGCAATGGGGTTGCGTTGCGTCGGACGTAACAGTTGCTGCTGCTGCGTGTTTCCTCCCTGCTGCTGTTGTTGTCGGTGGCGGGAATACTATCGCTGTTTGCTTTTCCCGCCACCTCTTTTTCGTGTTGCAGCTGCAATAAATATTAAACAAGATTCAATAAATATTTTAATGTATAGTTTTAATATAACATATAAGATATAATTAATATAAAAGCTTAAACATTTCGCGCTATTATATTTACCAGGAGTTGCAGCAGCAAGACCCTGGAGCAGTTCGTGCATGGCAGACATCTGCTGCTCTAGGGCCTCAAAACGTTTTGTTATGGGGGGAGAGGCGGCCTGCCCCCCCTGAGGATTTTGTTGGTCGTCACCGGTCCCTTCACTGTTTTTTTTATTATGGCACTGGTCAGGATGTCGATCCTGACCAGGCTCTCTATTTTCTTTGTCAGGATCGACACCCTGACCAATCATTTGTACTTCCGTAGGAAGATCTTTATCTTTTAATCCAAAATCATCTGTAACATACAAAATTTCGTTGATTACATCTCAAAATATAAAATAACTTTGAATTATCTTTAGTAATTTGAAATACGAAAAACTGATTTATATGTAAATAAAAATTAGATGAAAAAAAATAATAATACGCAATCAAGAATATTTATAAAAAGGAGAAGAGAAAAAATGAAAGTTTATGTAAATATAATTTTGAATTATACAGGGTGTATCTTAAGTCCCGGACAAGAGACATATCCTTAGATCCGGCGTGAAAAAATAAAAATATTGGCGTTAACAAAAATAAAAAATTTTAATTAGTTTATTAATCATTAAAGATTAAAGTAAGCCAATAATAAGCGCGTGAAAACTAGTAACTCCTCCTCAGTCTCCTCCCATTGGGGACAGCCAATCATTCATTTCCCCATAAAAAACATTTTGCATTATTCTTTTGTTTATTTCCGTTACTCTTTTGTTTATTTACGTTACTATATTTACGTATCCACCGGTCACTGTTTTTGTGGGGAAATAAATGATTGGCTGTCCCCAATGGGAGGAGACTGAGGAGGAGTTACCAGTTTTCACGCGCTTATTATTGGCTTACTTTAATCTTTAATGATTAATAAACTAATTAAAATTTTTGATTTTCGTTAACGCCAATATTTTTATTTTTTCACACCGGATCTAACGGTATGTCTCTTGTCCGGGGCTTAAGATACACCCTGTATAATCAAGTACATATTTTTAGATGAATGAACAAATAACATATTTAGCGCAGTCAAAATGTAATTTTCAAATATTTATAGTCTTCGAACATGTTATTATCTTGACTATTCACTTGATTCTATGTAATATGCATGTAAAATTATATGTTGCAACGTGCAACATCATTATATATTAATAAATTAATATGTATTTGAGTTATAGTGTAATATAATTTCTAACAGATAATTTTGCAATATTATATTCATGTTTCAATAAATTACTTGCTTCGCTTCAATATAAAAACTGTTATGCGTATAATTTTCCTACAAACAATAACTAGGCAAAGATATTTAATATGTCATTCATCTGGTAATATGTATGATACTTCACAACTGAAATTTATAATTAAAACACTATACACAATTGCCAATACAACTAAGTGCAACAAAAAGACTTAAGTTTAGGAGATAGTAACAGTATCATATTTGTTATAAAACATATATATTCCAATATTTATTATGTCCTTGTTGAAGAAGAAAACAAAAATTTAGAACAATTAATACTACAATGCATTGTATCGCACTAGATCAGTTGAGTGATTGCCTTAAGATATCGAATGAGGGCTTCACAAATATTAAATCTATAATACTCTTTCAGTTCAAGTATATTTAACTTTTTATTCAGGTAAATATTAATAATTATTAGAAACTAATCCCATGTAAGTTTTGATAAAATTTTTCATACAAAATTCAAACATTAATTTTATTTTAGTCTATTAAACATTCAACCACAGATTTCATAAAAACATATTAAATAAAAAATATATATTTTAAGGACAGGTAGGGTATTTTTACTTTGACTTTGTATATTTTAAGGACATTTAAGGTATTTTTACTTCAATTTTTGATTTGAACTAAATATGTAACTGATTGTAAGCGTGCAAATGGTTTCCAGATCTTTCTAATAATATTATAATAGACTATTTCAGTGTTTTTTCCAATTTATATTTTTAGTAAACATATTTATGTATTTTAACTAAATTAAAAGGATAAAAAATATGATCTATGGTTACGATTATGTTACAAATATTTTGAAAAACTCTAAGCGTACTTACAAGACATTGCGTAGCAGTGGGTGAAGAACAGTGAAGAATGACGAAGACTGGCGAAGCTGGCGAAGACAAATAACCCCCGGCGACAATGCAACCAACTGTTGGGTTTTATGCTCTTCTCCCATTGGTTAATAAAGTTCGTGTTGTAAAATTCAACCAATCACAGAAGGTACCAATCTGGAAAACCCGTTGACATATAGCATGGACTATGCACCCCTGTTACATCCCAAAGCGGATCTACTCAAATAAATGCAATTGGTAAATTCTTTTCGGCACATCGAACTTTTCGATTGCCTCATGTAATTCCTAGAACGCTGAGTAGCAGGCCACGCGCTCACACTACATGCCAGCGTGAGGAATGAGGCAAGACTCCTTTTGCAAGATCATCAATATTGCGGTGAATTATCCCCAGAATTAGAGCTAACGCACCTACAGTATTCGGGGCCAATAGGCAGTCTTTCGTGAATCCTGGCAACAGACGGAACTCCTCTAAGAGTCACCGTCTAAACCATCGAGTCTTGCTTGTTCCTCAGCTGATAGTATTTTACGTGTCTTCGGATCCTTGTGACCAGAGTTGGGCACCTCTTTGTTATTTTCACTTAAGTTGGACATTTAGTTACTTGGTGTTTCAATATCAACTAACAAAAAGGATAAATTATAGTTAGTAGTCAGATACCAAATAACCAAACCTGATATTTGATGTTGGTAGCTTATCACCAAATAACCAAATCGGATATTTGGTGTTGGTAGCTTGTCAACAAATAACTAAAACTGATATTTGGTATTGGTAGCTTGTCACCAAATAACCAAATCGGACATTTGGTGTTGGTAGCTTGTCAACAAATAACTAAAACTGATATTTGGTATTGGCAGCTTGTCACCAAATAACCAAATCGGACATTTGGTGTTGGTAGCTTGTCAACAAATAACTAAAACTGATATTTGGTATTGGCAGCTTGTCACCAAACAACCAAAACTGATATTTGATTTTGGTAGCTTGTCACCAAATAACCAAATCGGACATTTGGTGTTGGTAGCTTGTCAACAAATAACTAAAACTGATATTTGGTATTGGTAGCTTGTCACCAAATAACCAAATCGGACATTTGGTGTTGGTAGCTTGTCACCAAACAACCAAAACTGATATTTGGTGTTGTTAGCTAGACATAAAAACAATAAAACTAATTTTTTGTGTTTGTAGACGAATATCATGTAACTAAAACTGATATCAGTTAATAATTACATTGTTATTAATTCTGTACATTGATCGAACCTCAAAGCGAATCGATGAGTTGAATTCTCCGAGAAACGGCACTGTACGTGAAAACTCACAGGTAAGGTTTTCCGGAATTCGCTTTAGCGAGAACCCTCTTTTCGAAATTCTCGTCCGTTAATCGGTTATACTTTGGTAGATTCAGCGTCGTTGCGACACTGAACAACCGCTCTACCGGTGCCGATGATGGTAAGGGCGTATTGTACTTGATGAATACCTTCTTGATGATTGGGTAGTCATTCAACATAGCCAAACCCTTTCGTGAGTCATTGATATATCGAATGTACTCGTAATGTGCATCGATTCTTTCCGGATTCTGATCACGGGCTGCAGTCGAACATTCCCCGAATATGAAAAAGTCATCGTTGTCATCGTCATCTTGACGTTTGACAATTTGTGCGTCATTTTTATGTTTTCCGCTCGTTTCCGTAACTACTTGTACTAAGAGATTCTCTACTTTACGTTGGTCAGCTGGAGAGAAGCCGGCAAGCCATCTTTTCTTAAACTGAGGATGCGTGATGGCAGCAATCACTGCCATATCCGCGCTGTCACTCAGATTGAAAAAACTTTCAAATCGTTTTTCCAACGCACCGATAAGAACTTCTAACACCTCTTGGAAACTTCGATGCAAAGTACGATCCGCTAGCAATTCACGCCATCTATACCGGAGTGTTACCAATGCAGGCAGGAAGTAGCCATAATAGCACGAAACCTCTCCTTGAAATTTATCAAGAGTTGCTGCAAGAGGTTTCATGCAATCTAAATAGTTTTTTAGATACTTGAAATCGTTGTTTCGAAGAGGTTTTTTCAACTTCAATGTAACGCTAACGGCAGCGATTTCATCTTTAAGCTCGACGATCTGTGTTAATGTGTCATACAGTGAGTTCCATCTCGTTTTAACAGGACGAAGTAAAGCCCTGCCCAGCTCGGCCCGAACTATCTCGTTCGTTTTCGGATATTGCACAGCTTTCCACAGCAGAGAACATCTGTCTAACGCTTCAGTGTGAGTTTTCTGCACAATCTTTTCAGTTTTCAAGTAAGCCAAGAAATCGGAAGTGGCGATCAAATGCAAAGTGTGACATCCACACCTCAAGTGTCTCGGCAACATTGACGTCAGACCCTCCACCTCATCGATTTCGACATATGAAACGTCGTCGAGTCGGTTCACATTGTCAGTAAAGCCCAAAGCTTCATCATCGATTCCCGACATCTCCGCAGTGCTATCGTCCGATGAATTTACTTCTGCAAATTGTAATTATGAGGATCTGTGCATTTTTGTAATACACTGCACATAAGATTTACTCACCATAAAAAGCCTGCGGGTTACTCACACCAAATTCACGAAACGCTTTTACGAAATTTGAACCGTTATCGGTCACCGTTGCCACAATACGGTTAATATCCAAGCCGAACGACTCATGGATGTCAGCCAACAGCAGAGCAATGTTCTCAGCCGAGTTCGTGTTGGGAAATCTTTGACAGCTAATAGCTGCTGATTTTCTTTCTAAACTTGAGGCCTCGATCTAAAGAAAGATATCACGTATGTCATTGATTACAATAACTAGGTGAAAACTAATTCATGATTGAAGCAAGTTATTGAATGGAAACCGAAACAAAATGCACTGAAAAAGGCATTGAAGAGTCAAATCAATAACGAATAAAAATGAACGATAAAATGTCGTTTTGATAAATAAGATGTAAAATAAGTTAAGAAACGGAACGAAATGAGAGACACGATAGCCGTTAGATTATTAAAATTGTCATATGATATGGATCTAATATCTTTTTACCCAATGAACGGTAACACCCATGATTCTGCGTGTTCTGGTCGTCCATATATCGGCGGTGGTGCAAACATATGTTGACGTTTTGTTGAGGGCTTTACGAATATTGTCCATTCTTTCCGTAAACGCAACATTGATCCTTCGTGTGAGAGTTCGTCGTGACATATGTTGCAGCCGTGAGGTGCCTTGTTTTATTTCTAAATCTGTAATAATAGGGATTGTTCATATATATGTACATTAGGGTCGTTTTTAATATGGGTGTCAACAACTTTTGACTCGCGCACACCCCATTTGTACATAGATACACAAAATATTATAGTTTTTTCATCAAAGTAAATCAGATGTAACACGCACCGTCGAAAATTTTTCGAAAACTTGGCATTTCCACTGTTCGAAACGGCGCCATACTGTCCAGTATATAATCCGTAACATTACATTCGAAATTGCGCTGCGAAAACCTACACCTCATTTTGCGGTGGTCCCGCTCTCCATGAGCACTCAGGTTTCCTTTGTTTTGCAGTTTTTTATCGATTTTATAGACCGTATACTCGTCAAATCGGTCTGGATGTACATTCTTCAAATATATAGGAAAGCAAAAACGATAATCCATGAGTAAGTTTAATAAGAAACTGAGGGAGCGGCACGCGTGTCTCAAAACATAAGAAAATTGTTGCAAGTCCATAAATAATATATATTTTACCTTCAAATGCTGGATGAAATTTGAAGGCCACTTTAACGATCCTTTGATTGTCTTGTGCGGAGTACAAAGTTGACAGATAGCGTAAATTGTGCCCTTGACATTCGATTGTCCTACATCGACATCATAGAATTTACCATCCAAGTATGGTCGTTTTTTACATTCTATCAACAATTCCTCGGTTTCGCTGTCTACTGAACGGTTGGATTTGGGCATACTCAAAATTAGGACCTCATCTTCCAACTCATCGCTATTAATACGAGTGGCAGGGTCAATTGGTACCTGGCCTTCCGGCACCCTTTGATTAGGTTGAATCTGACTCGGATCGTTCCGACTGTTCGTTTCGTAATTATTGAATGTCTCTGTTGTGCAAGTTTCAGGATGGGTGCTAGTAACTGCAATAAAAATACAATACTGGTGAATGTGTGAACAATATTCACTTTGAGAACAATTGAATCGAATCCAAACATTTTGGTTTTTTCATAGAAGAAATATTGTCATCAATTTCTGGTTTGTTCAATAACGCACCTTGAAGTGTACCCAGTTTATCGTTACTGAACTCTTCTCCTGATATGTCGTCCAGTACCCGAGTGACGGTTCTTTTCTGCCTCTTACGTGGCGGAGAACTACGCTCGAAACTTCCGAGCGCCGGACTTACAACCATATCTTCAAATCTGATATAAGAATAAGAAGCATCATGGGTGCTACTCACCGCACTCACTGTAACAAGAATATAATAAAAAATTTTGAGAATACAGTCTTCAAGAAAAAAAAATCAAGCTGTCTTCAAACTTGTAATGAGTATAAATGATCAATCACGTGTGGATCAGATGAAAACATAAAGTTTGCCTCTTCATTATAGGGTAATGTTTTGGCTTCTTCTTAAAGAAAGCTTTTTGGATTATTAGTAACATTAATAATTGATTTTTGGCCAATTATCTTTACAAATTTTACGAAAATTGAGAGGAAGGGATTGTCGCGATAGTTACAGAACGAACACACCGTTTTTCAGAAATTCAAAATGACAGAATTGTTGACCCCTTCACAAATTTACAAAAAATTTAATCTAAAACTTAGTTTAGCAATAATCCACTTGTGGATCAAACTTGAGCCGAATATCTTAAACATTATGAGTTAAAGCAAAAATAGACATTTTTCAAAATATACAATTTATTATAAACTTTAAATTCCTTAACGGATTCATTCGAAATTCAATCACTACCATTGTTTAATAAGAATCTACTTGTGGACCAAGTTTGAGCTCGATATCTAGAAAATTGTAGATGTTATAGAGGTAATAGATTTTTTAAAAAATGCCTTAATTTTTAAACCCCTGAATGAATCCACTCCAAAATCAATCCCAAGAAGGTTTTTAGACATTTTTCTACAGGTAGTTGTTGAAACGCCAGCGATTGCCAAAAATTTCTTGTTCATCAACCCTACATGTATTCAATTCAAACTGGATAAGCAAATGAATAAATACTTAAAAATATTTTATATAAAATTAAGCCAGTATAAATCAAGGCCTTCAAAATCAATGAGCATTAGATATTTTTAGTCACAAAAAAAATAAATATAAAAAACTTATATTCATAAGTCACAGTCACTGAGCTAAAATTTAGTAATTTTCTTATCCGAACTCGTTATCGAAATATTTTTGAATATAGATACAATGGTACTTACAGTTTAATGGTATATATTAAACTTTCATATTGTCCAACTTTTTCCTGGAATTTTCCTGTACGCGAAGCTATGTAAAAGACTAAAGATGCTACAGCAATATAAAAATCACATGTGCTATATGTTTCATTCCTCACTAATTGCAAGAAAACGGTGTATCATAGATATTTTCTGTTTTTTCGTTTATAAATTTATTGTCAGTTTACGTAAATTTGAAGTAAACTGATGATTAAGACATTGAAATCAAATATCTGGATGGGCGTTTTTGGATCCGTCGAAATAATAATAATGAAGACTTCATCATCCTTTTGCTAACGTACCTTGAGATGTCTCATGTTTGTCGTGGTTCGACTCTTGTGATATTCTGTGAAGTAGATGAGATACTCCCGTTTTTTGGGTGTTTCCTTGTGGCAAGTAGTGTTCTGAAAAAATGCTTGTATTTATAATTAATTGTATAATGCATTATTTTATTCTTTTTATATTGAAACAATATGTAATGTAATTTTTTATTGTCAAAGTCGCGAGTTTTTTAAATATTTTATTCTATTTGATGCTTTTTGAAGTATATAATATGCGAGTATACTTTATATATTTATATATTAATGATAGAAGCTTGATAACAGTCAAAATTATAATTTTTTTATTAAAACATTAAATAAATGTATTGTACAGTTATTATGAAAAACGAAATTAAAGCTAGTAAAATTGTAGAAAAGAAAATTGTATCGCAGAGGAATAACACAGAATTATATCAGAAAAGTTTGACACAGAAAAATTTGTATCGGAGAGGTTTGTCACAGGGAAAACTGCATCGGAGAGGTTTGAAACAAAGAAAATTGTACCGCAGAGGAATAACACAGAATTATATCAGAAAAGTTTGACACAGAAAAATTTGTATCGGAGAGGTTTGTCACAGGGAAAACTGCATCGGAGAGGTTTGAAACAAAGAAAATTGTACCGCAGAGGAATAACACAGAATTATATCAGAAAAGTTTGACACAGAAAAATTTGTATCGGAGAGGTTTGTCACAGGGAAAACTGCATCGGAGAGGTTTGAAACAAAGAAAATTGTATCACAGAGGAATAACACAGAATAATATCGGAGAGGATTGACAGAGAGAAACTTGTATCAAATAGATACGACATTTAGATTATTATAATGCTGGGTAAAATCATTCTGCGATTATGAGGTTGCACTAGAAAAGCGTTCGCGAACGCTTTACCTGATTTCTTATAATGTCAATTTATGCGTAAACCCATCTTAGGTCAGAAATATGTTGACACAAACATATCTCACAAACATAGTTCATGCTATGAAGAAAATCTGTCGAGTAATTTTCAGCCGTATTGACAAACATTGTCACCGTAGGGAAACCGCGAAGCTACGGGCATTGTAGTGAAACGTATACTCCCGTCTTTTGCCCGGGGGACAGTCCGGAGTAAAGAAAAAACAGTAAACGAATACAAACTTCCCTCCAAATACTGTACCTTTAGCGTCACCGTCCGAGAATATTTCAGAATCCTTGTCCTTGTCGCTTGTCTCACCATCTGATTCAGCGTCCTGATCAGGAATATCTTGCGATCGTCTCCAATTCTGTGACGACTGTTTTTGTGAATTGAATTGCATATTGTGGGACATCTTTACATCTTCCAAATTGCCCACATGTGATTACGAAAACAAAATTAGTTTGTATATATACAGCAATAAACATAAGTGGACAGTAATTGCAAATGCAAACATGTGCATTATTTTTTTAATTATCCTACTTACCTGTAGCCTCGACGATGCTAAAACGGCGTTAGAGAAAGTGTAGAAGTTTTACAAGTTCAAATATTCAAAATGGAGCATGCGCACCAATGGAGTGTGCGTGCGCATTCAAATGCGCACATTCGACTCATAAGGGGAGGGCGCAACCTTGGGGTCACGGATTTTGGAGCCCTTTTGGGGTAGGAAAGTACTTTATAATAACAAACTGCAGGCTAAATGGCAGGACGCAGTTCGGACCCGTTTTCGAGAAAAACCGGTTTGAAAAATGCAGTACTGCTCATATACCTGTACCGTTGCTAATGTTTTCGAGAAGGTGGCGTATCTCGGTGGAAGCGCGCCTGACTACTACCCGAGCGGCCAGGGTTCGATTCTCGGGCCACACGTTTTTTTTTATTTTAATTCTTTTTTTTTGCTACCCGACAAGCCATGTTTATCTATTAACAATTTTGTCAATTTACGTACGAAATAAGTGCATTGGAACACTATTATTTTTTATTATCAGCCATTGGTGTACAGCACGCATCATATGTTTGTTTCGAAAATAGTTGTACACTGATTGTCAACCCCTGCATACTTTACTGTTTGTAAAACTTTTGTACTTGCTTGTACATCTTTTGTGAACGAAATTAACTTTCCTCTGTCACTATCAAAAGAACATTGCCATTGCAACGAACAAGAAGTTGCATTCATAAAATGTGCATGGTGTGAACATAATTTATGTTTTGCATGCTTTTATGATACATACCATCCAAATAAATGTAAAGGCTATACAGAAGCCAGTAGTGATAGCGAATAATAAAAAACATATGTACACCTAACAATACGCTTTGAATCTTTATAACCTTTTCCCATAAACCAGTGGCTGATAATAAAAAATAATAGTGTTCCAATGCACTCAATTCGTACGTAAATTGACAAAATTGTTAATAGATAAACATGGCTTGTCGGGTAGCAAAAAAAAAAAGAATTAAAATATTGAAGCGATTGAAGCGATAGTGACACCAATATTTTGAATATAAATATTTTAGTATTTTGCTACCAATATCAAATTCATGTTTTTGTTACTGGATGATTAGCTACCAATACTAAATCCAAGTTTTTAGTAGTTGGTGTCTAGCTACCAACACCAAATTCATCGTTTTGTTAGTTGGTATTTAGCTACCAATACCAAATTTGCCTTTTTGTTACTTGGTATCTAGCTACCAACACCAAATTCACCGTTTTCTAACTTGGTATCTAGCTACCAACACCAAATTCATCGTTTTGTTAGTTGGTATTTAGCTACCAATACCAAATTTGCCTTTTTGTTACTTGGTATCTAGCTACCAACACCAAATTCACCGTTTTCTAACTTGGTATCTAGCTACCAACACCAAATTCATCGTTTTGTTAGTTGGTATTTAGCTACCAATACCAAATTTGCCTTTTTGTTAGTTGGTATTTAGCTACCAACACCAAATTCACCGGTTTGTTACTTGGTATCTAGCCACCAACACCAATTTTGTATTTTTGGTGCTTGGTAAAAAAAGCATCACACACCAAATAACTATTGGTTTATAATGTGCCCAACTCTGCTTGTGACCAAGCCTTCCCACCCGAGGGCCAGGGAAGTCATCGCGGTGTGCGTTCTATTAAATCTATCGCGAGTGTAACAACAGGCGTCGGCTTGCCCCGAAAGAACTCAGTGAAGTGCCAAATCAACTGTTTCAACTTATCAACCACTGTAAGCCAATTTATTCTACTTATAATAAATAACCAATCTCTATACCGTCGCTCTCATTCGTTGGCATTACATCCCCCAATTCCACAGGAAACAGATACGCCTAGCGTTAAATGGTAGCCCACAATTAGATATATCTACGCCCTAGCAGTTTCACTAGCTAAGGCTTAACACCCCTACTTCAAATTCCTTGAAAAAATGTTCGCTCGAATAGACAAAGACGAACTGTCGTATTACGGCTGTTGATTAGAAAGAGACAGGGCTTAGGCGCTACCAGTCGCCATTTTTTTCTATCAGCCGACTATTTTTCCTATGTTTGTGCGTGAACTTTTTAAATGACTATACACTATACTTACGGCAAACTATACTTACGGCATTTAAAACGCAGATATTTAAAAAAAAATAATATAATAACCGTAAGATTAAATAACTAGTAGTCAAATATTTCATTTCCTTTTTCTAATCTCAGCACTTGATTAGGTAATAGTTATTTACTTTTCATATGTTCACTATACTGAATGATACTAAATCAAATTCTAATGACTTTATCTTGGGAATTGTGTCATTGATTTGTAGGACACTAGAATATAGCATAGTTATAGTATTGATCAATTTTAAAATTTTCTCTTAGAAGCAGTCAATAATTTGTTAAAAAGAGTTTTGAAGGATAATGGTAGCATTATGCTACAATTCTAATATGGTATATATTAATAATACGATTTAAGAATAGAACATCGAACCATACGTTGCAGCTTCTATCTGTTTTGATAAAAACACATGATCTGTTAACACTTTAAATGTAGAAGAAGATGTTACTCGATGATTTATTTGAAAACCGTCATAATGGTAGTGACAAAGGGTGAGTTTCAATATTTGCTTAAAGCGCTGTAAACATGGTTGTGTCTCACTCTATTGCATGTGAGTGAAGGGGCATAACGACACTCGCAACGCTTTCAGCAACTATCGGAACGTACCCAAAGTACCCTTCCGAGCGCTGCACCCGAAAACTATAGTCGCTGTTATAACTCTCCTACCAATCATAGTTTGTTCGACGTCTGTTGTACAGTGTCAATTTCGGTTGAGTTCTCCACGTGCCTTCATCTACATGAGTGATTCCTTTAAACCATTTTTGCCTTGTATTAGAAATTGAATTAAAATTACACTGTTATATAGGAAATATTGGTGAAGAAAACACAAAGTTATTGATTGTGAAGTGACGTGACGTCAGTAATATATTTTGTAGTTTTCATAAATGTCAATCGAGATGGTTACAAAATTAAATGTTCGCGATAAGGATATTATTAAACGTGGTGAATGGTTAGAAGATACCCATATGGATTATTTTGCAACTCTCGTGCGATCTTCTACCAATTATTCACCACGTGAGACATGGAGAGTGCAGTGTCCGGATACCATCGAGCCAGTATTACAAAACAATAAACACATACAAATACTACATAGTGGTTACGGACGAAACGATGGGCACTGGGTATGTAGTTACTACGATGCTAAGAGAATTTACTTATACGATTCGTTAAATCAGCAAAGATAGATATTTTTGAAAAAATTGTATCCGTTTTATCCTTTCGATGAAAAACCAGTGAAATTTCCTAATGTGCAACAACAGCCAAATGGTAATGATTGTGGCGTGTTTGCAATTGCTTTTGCAGTATCATTGATCTTTGGGTTAAAGCCAGACACGATTAGGTACGATCATTATTCGATGCGATCACATTTGCTTAGAATGTTAGATTTATATCATTTAGATCATTTTCCTCAAGATCTTTGTTATGGTCCACAGAAAACAATTCTTCCATTACAAGTAATTTTGTTTCGAAATGCCGACGCTGCACGTAAACGCAATGATCGAGATAACGTACTTGAAAAAAATTCCTGGGAAAATCGAAAGGATGAAATTAATAAACAAAAACGGCTTAAATACTCAAATGAAGCAACGAGCAAATGTTCTCAAGAACGCGAAGATTATACATTGAATAAAGAAAATAAACTAAAACGGAAACGAAAAAATTATGCCGATAATGCCGAACGAAATCGGGAGGTGGCTCGAAAAAATTATACTGTTAGTATAGATAAAAGATAAGAAACTGCTCGTAAAAATGATGCTATTAATATTGACAGAAATCGCGAAAACGCCCGTAAACGTGACGCTGTTAATATTGACAGAAATCGCGAAAACGCCCGTCAACGTGACGCTGTTAATATTGACAGAAATCGTGAAAATGCCTGTCAACGTGACGCTGTTAATATTGACAGAAATCGCGAAAACGCCCGTAAACGTGACGCTGTTAATATTGACAGAAATCGCGAAAATGCCCGTCAACGTGACGCTGTTAATATTGACAGAAATCGAGAAAACGCCCGTCAACGTGACGCTGTTAATGTTGATAAGAATCGGGAGGCAGCTCGTATAAAGTATAATGAACTAAAAGAAAATAAACAAGATCAGAAACGTATTAATTACGATAAAAATCGTGAAACTTTGCGGGGTTTAAAACGAAAAAATTACCATGATAACGCTGAGGATAATCGTCTTTAAAAACGTATCAAATATTCAGATAATCGCGATTGGGAACAAGCGCGGAAAAAAAAGTTCAATCGTGTCAATTTTCGTCGAAAGCAAGTTAAGAATAAAAACTTTTATAATCGTAATAGAGAACAAATTCTAGCGAGAATAAAAATGAATGCAGCTAAACAAATCGCATTGAAATATAAAAATATCACAGTAGAACACACAACGATAAAGATGAGAAAATCTACAGAAAGTTATATTAAAAGTATTTGTGATAAACTTTCGTTCGGATCCGAAGTAGAATGTAGACTGCAAGCTGAAAAAATAATCAAGTGGTGTGTTCACGTTAGAATTAGTTATGTCGCCAGCATTAAAAGAACTTTAGCTCTTTTGAAAAGTAAGGCTGAAGCTAGTTTAACGCGAGCCCTGCAAAGTTATGCATATAACCCTGACAAAGAAGTAAGTGCTCTGTGCGGACTATCAAAACATAATCCGTCTTCCGAATCTTACTTTTACGAAGCTGCATATAATGTCGTCGGTGTTTCTGAACCTTTTATAATGAATGCAAAGGGGCAAGTTATTAATGTACTCCCTCTGATTAAAGAAATTCGAGGTTGTAATAAATCATGGCGCTGTGGCAATATTTGCAAAAATAATGATCCGTTTATAGTAAAAAAATTTAAACATTTTCTTAGGGTACTCTCTATTACCAAATTACAAAACATACGAAGATATGTACAGCGCAGTTGTGTGTGTTCAGTTAAGTTATGTAATTCGAAACTTGGTCATTCACAAAGTTGTTATATTGATCAAACTCTTTGCGATTCAACATTTCTTGCTGTACAGCTTTTATCTCCGCATTTCCTAAACTACGATACATTGAAAGATTATTTTATGAATTGATTAAAGCAGATAAAAATTTATCATCCCTAGACAGAGCTTAAATACGGGTGATGTAAATGTATTACAAGAAATATCTTCTTCGGCTCAGCAAAATGCAATTAATTTGAACGCAAATGCAGAGGGAATAAGTTTAAATGAAGATGAGATTTCTTCGCGTTATTCATACGCATTTAAAGCATTTACAAAACGCGCGCTTGATGTACCACGGCACGCTTGTATCTCATGCGAAAAACTTTGCTATAAGAAAGATATTTCAGAACTTGACAAGCTTTGAAAACCAATAACCGACGTACAAGGCCTCATTGACTCTTTAAATAATTATGAACGTATTTTGATTCAAAGAGCAAAAGCGTTTCAAGTAATACAAACGATGGGAACAGTTTCACGAAAAAATTTACCAAATAAAGAAAAGATAAAAAAAGTTCGTGGTAGGACATTCCATTTGCCTTTGCCAATAGAAGAAACAATGAAAAAGGTATGCTCGTCCACCGAAGTAATTAATAAAAATCATGAGATATATATATTACGAGGCAGTCTGAAAAGTTCTCGGCCTAACAATGAATGACATTTTTTTTTATGTGAAATACCTTTTATTTTTCAATGTAATCTCCTGAAACCTCAATACATTTATTCCAACGTTTTTCCAATAATTCAATACCATCATTAAAGTTGATTTTGGAAGGTCTGCAAAATATCCATCCACGGCTGCAATAGCTTCGTCATTCGATGTGAAACGCTTTCCAGCAAGGAATTTTTTTAGGTTTGGAAACAGATAATAGTCAGAGGGAGCCAAATCTGGTGAATAAGCTGGATGTTCAAGCAATTCGTACTTGAATTCATTGAATTTTGCCATCGTCAAAACACTTGTATGAACACGTGCATTGTCTTGATGAAAAATTATTCTTTTTTTCTTTAAAGCAGGTCTTTTCTCACGAATTTTGGCATCCAACTCATCCAAAAGGTTACAATAATATTCAGACGTAATTGTTTTACCTTTCTGAAGATAATCGATCAACAACACACCTTTGTAATCCCAAAAAACGGTTGCCAAAACCTTTCCTGCTGATGGAACCGTCTTTGCCTTCTTTGGTGCACTTCCACCGGCTTCAATCCATTGTTTCGACTGTAGTAGTTACAGGCCACTCTGGAGAGTCATAACAAACCCCCCACCACTGTCCCCTATGAGTCATGGAGCGCGCCGCGCTGTGTCCCCCGCACCGCACTACGGCGCCACCCCCTCGCCCATGTAGTGTGTTCTCCCCACCGCCACCCTACGCGGCACTTCCCCCACCACGCGGCCCTGGTCCTAAGGCCCAAAACCCCCAGCAGTAGCGTTGCATAGCCCCAGGGGGCCTATCGCGGTCGGTAACTATGCACTGACCACTGGTCGGTAACTTTTTTTAATTACCCTAAGGAGATAAGTATACTCGCGGTAAAATAGAACAACGTATTATGTAAGGCCCAATATGTATATTATAAAGCTGTCTGGTGTGATACATTTTTGATGATTAGCCTGAACCCTGTATAGAGGAATACGTTTAATGTTTTATTCCCTCCCACCCGTTACCATTATTGACAAGATATGGGGAAATGGTGGTGAAGGAAACAGAAAAGAAGAAAAATAGATATTTTAAATATATATTGTATATTGTAAGAAACAGTAGCTGTACATATTTATTAAGAGAATAAGTCCTTAAGCACGACCATTCTGGGCAGCCGTGACGCTACGCACGAAGGAGAGGTACACTTAATTAATATAAAATATTAAAACACAAAATATAAAAATTTTAAAATAGTGTATATTATTAAAAAATATAAAAAATATAAAAAAAGATAAAAATATATAAAAATTAAAAAAACTTATTAATATGAAATATAAAAAAAAATCAATATTCATCGCCCGTATCATAGTCCGAGTCCCTGTAAAAAATAAAAAAATAGTATTACTACTCACGTATGACACACACACACACACACATACATACATGGTGGTCCATATATAGCATCGATTAATACGCACCAATTATAAACGGTGATCCGAGGCAGCCCAAAGAGCTGCCTCAATCCAAATATGTCTTCGTCGCCCCAGTCTAGCTCCTCGAAGAGGAGCCAGCCGTTGAGGTCGCCCCTCCGAGCACGACGCTGGCTCCTCTTCTTCAGCATGTGGCTGACACATATGTAGCCTTTGAGCTTTAATAAATAAACAACACGTTATATAATAAAACTTCTTTTAAATATTAAGCTTGTGTATTAATAAAAACTTAGAGGACACTACACTCACTATCAAGTGCACCTCGCTACGTCCTCTCACCATCGTTACTTTTTATGTTCTAACTCTGAGTCGACAGGATGAGTCGAGTCGAGGCTGCTGAATCGCTCCAGCTTACCCCCACTTGTAGTTCGTAGAAACGAATTTCTTGTAAATGATAACCTTATAATATAGAGGTACCGTATGCATTGCCGTTCATTTTTCGATACTTTTAACTACCGATGGGCTGATACCCAACCCCTAACATTTTGCTTGGGGTGAATCCTGTACATACCACGCAACTGTTGGAATGATGGTACCCTTCTTTTGGATCATCTAGCGAACGATGCGCCAAATACATCAGGCGTGGGGGGTACCATTGTCTTAGCAGCGTAAACTGCTACATGTATCTCTTGTTTGCAACCATGCAAAAAAATAAGGGCAATGGTGGGGAAAAAGATGGTTACCTGTGAGCCGTCCTCGCAGCATCCTGTCATTACCTTGGTGACAAGCGAAAAGGGTTGATAGTGAGGATAATAAAGAAAAGAAGTGATAGTACGGTGAAAAGAGGTGACATACACAGAGTGTATTTTTTAAAAAAGTGGTATGTATAATAGCGTATATATTTATTTAGTATGATATTTGATTTAAAAAAGTTTTTGCATATCTGTTATCTTTTCCTTTATTTCTAGACGATCCGTCAGCCTGTCGGTTATCTAGCGCCACACAGCATAAAAAAAGAAAATATTAATAAAGTGGTATGTATATCGGTGTTGAATTTGTATACATTTTTTATTAGATTAAAAAAAATTTATTTTGTATGTGACATCTTTCACCTTTATTTCTAGATATTACATAAAAGAACGAGCAGCACCAGTCCCCTTAGGGTTACAGCCACCTGTTACCAGAGCTGTAAGTGTAATCATTTTAAACCTGCATAGGTTTTTATTTGATTTTTAAAAAAAAGTTTTTGTACACCTGTTTCTAGAAATGGCGCCGCGAATGGCACTTGAAGGGGGTGGCGACGGTGTGGGTGACGATAGGGACACCCCGTCGCCCAGGCCGGCCGACGCATTCTTCGAGGCCCTACATAACGGCCTCTGCCTTTACGGTTACATCTATACATACCGCTGGGATGAGCTATGCGCCGGGTGCGTGAGTGAGCTACCACCGGACATGCAAGCGTTATACACTCCCCACAGCTTGCACTATTTGTTGCTTGACACTACAATGGTCTTCAACTTGGCGCGGTGCTGCACAACCTGTGCGCGGAGTGTGTTGCTCGAGTACGCACCCGGCGCATGCCCAGGGTGTGTCCTACTCTATGAGGCCACTAGAGACACCCTGGTGCGGCTTGGGTATGGGCAGGTTAACCTAATTTCTTGAATAATAGTAGTAGTAGTAGTATAGGTTTATATTATATATATATTTTCCTACATACATACTGCGACGATATTTCTTTCGTCGGCAAAACAGAACGCAATAAAACAGGAAATCGGGAACGGCAGTGGTCTCGGGGAACTCTAAAAGACTGTTGGGCGCCAGGTACCCTCTAAGGAGCACCACGAGCTCGGGGCTCGTTATCTATACCATACCGATCGCGAGAGATGGTTGATTCGGGGTAACCAATCGCCACCAGGCAGACTAAACCTAAATGTGCCACCAGGCGAACTAAAGCTATAGGCACCACGGCCACTCAAAATCAGATAGGGGCACCACGGCCAAGAAAAGATACTGACGTAACTAACCTAAAGGCACCACGGCCACGCAAAACAGATAGGGGCACCACGGCCAAGAAAAAGAGAATATAAAACGTAACTAAACCTAACGGTTACCCGGAACTCAAACGCTAATACTAAATCAGACCACCACCCGTCCCCCGGTACGCCGCTTCGGAGGCTAGCTCGTCGGAAGCGTCGCGGCGTTCAAGAGGTCAGGAAGGAACACACTCGGCCAAGGACTTAGAGGAAAGTAATACGCAAAACTACAAGAAACTAACCCAAAATTAATTAGTTAACGCACCAGAGCTGTATTAAGCAAACAAAAGTCCAAATAATCAATAAATTCAATAGCAAGATTACAAAAGCATTAACTCAGGCATTAATGAGGGGGCGAGCGATAGCCAAGCATAGTTTTACAAAAGTCTTAAAATTAATTCACAATAATCGGCATTCAAAATCGGAATCTATACAATGCAAAAGAAAAATAAGAATCGCCAGATAGAATTTCGGAAACTATAGACGCAGCATCCTTAACGGAGAATAACGACCGAAAGCGCTACGCGTGAGCACGCACGCGAGTAAGTCACGGGCTCGATACTTCTAGACAACGGAAAATAATATGGTCGGAAGAATCGAATGACTCGGAATAAACTAACAAATTCGTTTTTAAATAAAATAACTAAATAACGAGAATGACAAAAGTCGGAACGCAAGGAACGGCAGAGGAACGGCAGCGGAACGATCTGCGCGGTTCCAATTCTCGCACGCGTGAAATTATAACCGCGGTCGACAGTCGTAATACGAAAGAGTCACGCAAAGGAAAGTATAATACGACGAAACCCGACAAAAGAATAATGCACGCGGGTTCGTTAACACCACTACGAAAATCGCGAACACGGAAAATAGCACGATAATCAGAAAGGTCACAATAAATTAATACAGAATATGGCACACACAAAAATATATCACAGTCCGAAAAATATAAAATATTATAGCGAATATTTAATTATGGTTGCTCGACAAGACGTTCTCGGAACAGATAGTACAATTTCGAGACCGGCTGAAGGCTCGGCGTCGAGGAACGTAAACACTAAAGTCGCCTCGAAGGGCGCCTGGCGCGTGACGTCAGAGGGACGTGCGCGATACGTGAACTTTACCAAAAAGGTTCCCAGCGAAAGAGACAAAAATACATTAAGGTTTGGCAACGATAATTAAATACGAGAACACCAGCAATAATTCACAGAAAGTCCAATAGAAAATATCGCACACAAAAACAGAATTATGAAAATCGGAAACATAAGTCGCAAAGCAAAGCGTGAAACGAGTGAAAAGATTTAGTTACTTTAGTCCAGTTAACGCAAAGAAAATTATAGGAACAGTATGAATAGAAGAGATTAGAATAAATACGGCGTGGGCTCGCCACTGACTTTAACGGAACTTAAAGTTCGGAAATCTCACAATAACTAGACTAAAATCAGAAAAATAATACTTTTACGGTAATCGATAGCTCAGAACAATAGGCACAATATTATAAATCGGCAGCGAGAGAATCTGGCTGAAGAACAACCAAGCCGGTCAACCCGGGGTCAAGCGTTCAAACAGGCGGATTCACACGTTTCCGTTAGCGAAGATTCCAGAAAAGATATTAATTACAGAAAAGTCGCAAGCATAAATCAGATCAGAAAGCGCAAAATCGGAAAACTCAACACTATCACTAAAAACGGCACTATCGTCCTTTATAAGATATTAGGCGGAAAGACATTCGCCCGATAACGACAAAGAAAAGTTCGTCACCGGCTAAACGGACGGTTTAGCCGTGCACGTCTCTACAATCTTCAATATCACCAAAAATCAGACAATATTAAGTAAGCGAAAGATCTCACCACAATAAAATAAAAGCATAAAGCGTAAATCGAAATCGTCAGCCCACAAAGCGCGAGACACGGCTCTCAATATCCTTCTCTCTCTGTCTCTTTATCTCCCTTGCTATTCGGCTCGCTGGATAGATTGGAAACGTGGCTTCGTTTGAAAACTTCGCACGACAATGGTTTATCGATCCTGGATCGTTGGCGAGCGGGCGTAGGTGAGGTGGGACGGCACCGGAATCGGACGGACATTGACGAGGATAGCCGAGCTCTCCCGAGCGTCGACGCACAGCGACGGAAGCGGCCGAACGGAATCGAGTGGCGATCCTGACGGCACGGTCCTCGAAGCACGCTGGGCCTTGCGGGTTGAGGAGGCGCAGGCGGCTTCTCAGCCGGACGGAGGCGCTGTCGTGGGCGGTCAGCCGACCTTAGGCGGCCCAGGGAGGAAAATCTCGTCTCCCTGCCGGTCGTATCGGCGGCGGATAGGCCCAGAGGGCAGCCCTCGCCGGCCGACGGAAACGGCGGAGCCCCCTCCCGGGTGCTCCAGGGCTTCTTTCGGCGTCGTGGCAGCAGCAGATTCCCGGCGACTTCCAGGTCGGCGGGCATCTCTTGTCCGGTGGAGGCGGCAGGGCCTCCTTGTCCAGTAGTCCAAAACTCTCCAAAAGCGGCATCAAACAGCCATAACGTCATAACGTCACAAAATCCTCAAAAATCTCCTCAGCGACGGTCCTGTCCTCACGCCCGTAGTTCGGTGTCGAGAGACTCGAGAGTAGAGATTGCATATAACGTAATAGAAGCAAAATAACAATTAATCGCAAGAAACGTAACCGGAACTGACAACAAGGACGATAGTGGACGTTCACAAACGGAAAACTTAAGAATAGCGTAGCATACGGAATTTCGCTGGTGGATTGTCGTGCGGAGCTTGGGTAGCGTGGAAAAAAACAGTTTAGTAATTTTTGTGGCGAGATTCGGAAGAATCACGTCACAATACATATTATTATTAATTGCTTACATTACTTATATATCTTACCTAGCTTAGCATTATTTACGCTATATATTTCGTTGTTGTTATTATTACTACCATTTTTTTTTAAATATTATCATTATACTTACTATTATTATGAATTGCTTACATATATACTCTACGCCTATTATTATTATTATATAATAATAAAAAATCCATAATAAAAAAAAATTAGCAAAATTATATCTTTAATTTATATAATTAAATGCCCAGACCACGCACCTTTTTTCATGAAACAGATCTTAACACGTGTATCCAGATTTACACCGGGAATATTGTATCCTACCACCGCCACCGCCACCATAGATCTTATTATCGTGGGCATACTGGCGATCAGCCAAACGCTTCTTTCGCACAAAAGCGTCGTAGTACTCTCGGGCAATTCTATCGTTTTTCCGCAAATCAGTACTAAATACATTCTGGAAGGCATGCATCCCGAAGCCTGAGGAGAGGTAGTGTAGAAACATCATGCAGAATTGGCCGCACACCGTTGACGTCTCGCTCTGAAGCTGCTGGGTGTTCCATCGGAAGGATCGACAGTTCCGTCGGAGTCTCGATGCGTGGTGATGATTCAGCGGTGGTAATCCGTAGCTGTCAAAGTAGTAGCCGTCTCCGTCAGCGTCCACATACATGGCAACCCAATGTGCTCCTGGCTTCGTATGGTCGTCCGTGTTGGCGATAATCGCGGCGGGTTTCGACCAGCTTCGGGGTATTCTATCAGCTGCGTAGACACCCGTCGTATGCTCCGATATACCGCGAAGGCCAAGGTAAAGGTCTAGCGTGTTCATATATGCGGTCCGTTATTTCGAAGCCAGAATTCAAGACGCAACGCGTTGTTCAGAGCGCAGGTGAACGATCCTCGGCTCTCCTTACAGGCGTGAAAGATGCACTCGTAATGGTCACAATTCGGTGGGAAGTTCTCGTATGGTGAGTTATCGGGGGTTTCATCCAAATTTATAACCTCCCTTGCCATAACGGTCTGCAGAAAAAGTACGCTCTCAGGACCTCGCGTGTATATGCTCCGCGAAATACCGGCAATATTTCGGAGATTGTTGTATAACTGTTTGTACGTTACACCACCGTCGAACCACTCTAGACCGTGTCGATAGCGGGTCATGGTGTTGTTCTCACTTCTGATCGTCGGTGGTAATTCGTTGAAATCGCAGGGCGGTGAAACGATCCAGTGGCCTATGTATTTTCTTTCCACAGCCACGACGCCGATCTCCTTCGGCGCCAGACGTCCCTCGGAGTCTTTGAAGTACTCAATCTCGATCACGAAATCCATCGCTGCGGTGCTAACTCGAAGGCGTTCAACGAGAAACTAACGGCGATGCTGACGATCACAGGCGATACCGAGTGCACAAAAAGACGATGACGCATACCCTAAACTGCTGACCTATGTATTTTCTTCGATTGTTTATCCGCCGTAATCTACGACGATTTGCCGCGAGGCGTCGATCTCCAGAACGTTGTCGTACTCTGCGTAAACGATACAGTTCACGGTGGTGGCCAGCGGCTCGTCGAAGCGTACCTCAATTCGTACACTACCGTGCTTGATCAGGTTCCAGTGGGTGTTGCTATTTGCCGAGAGATCGGGTGTGAGATCGAAAACGAACAGGCAGTAGCCGTCTGCGTAAGCGTTCCTTGATATCGAATTACCCTCGTTGAGGAAGTGTATACCCGTGCCACTGAAGAGGGTATGATACGCGTCCACGTAAAGGCCGGCTTTGCCGAAATCTGTCTGCAATGCTTTCGAGGGTACTTGAACACCGTCGACGTACAGCGATAGGAAATTAATACAATAGTTTTTAAAATTGAACGGGTTGAGTTGATAGTTGCCATTGAATGCCTTGTTATCGACGAAGCCTATTATAATACGCTTAGGTAATTGGCCGAGAATCACATTGTTCATAGTGCCACCGTGTAAACCGGCATGCATCGTCAGCGCCTTGACCTCTACACGCGTAAGCGGATACTTTGCAGTTGTCTTTGATAGCATTTTAGAATGAGCCATTAGAATACCGGGACTTATTTTGGCGCGTCTAACGAGGAGCGTGGCCTCCGTTATATGTAAAGAACACTCGCTCTTTGGATCCATGAGGGAGAAACCGTCTCTCGTGCGTACGAGACGTAAACGGAGCTCAACACCATTTAATAAAAATTTTTCCTGGTTAAACACATCGCAATGTAAATGACCGATCAGATCGACCGTCTTGTCTTTACCGACGAACGCCTGCCTATTCACGAGACCCATATTCTTGCCCGCTGTATCGTCCATATGACCGGGCGTGTCGTCGTACCAGAGCACGCTCGAGAGGTGGGACCCCTTAGCGGCTGGCCCATAATTTAATAGCGTCTCTATGTAAGCCCTGTAAGCGTACGCGTTATTAGGCGGTGATACGAGTTTCTGATTAAGAAACACGTCCACCTGATTGAACAGCGAGTGTAGCAGATTGTTAACAGGGGCTGCTTTGCTCAGAGCGTCAGGGGCTAACGCATCCTTGGATCGTAGCTGTACGCGTAAACTCAGCATGGTGTGTGCTAGATCGAGGTACTCGTCGCCGTTACCCGGCACGACAAATTCAATGGGCGAGTCATCGGTCAGTGATGAGATGGGCTTGTAGTGTACCCACTGAGCGCTCTCTATAGTGGTCTGTGTCGGTGGCAGTGTAAAGAGCTCGAGCTCCGATTTCATACACTCGCAGGAGTGTGCGTGTAGAAAGGCCATGATAGAGGTAGCGTTTAGGAGAAGATATCCAGCACACTCCGCTTTACTTTCTTAGTAGCGATCCTACGACGATTTTTGGGTTTCTTAGTTTTTCACTTTATTTTTTTTACTACTTTTTTTTTCGACGCGGAGCAGCCTTCTTCCCCGTACGTCTCTTACGCTTGTTAGCAGTTCTTGAGGCGATGCTCCTTCCAACGACGCCGATGATAGAGTGGGTGCCGCGTGGTCGTTTTACAGCTTTATAGCCCGATCCTTTCATGAGCTCGTCAATTTTCGCCTCCGCCTTACGTTTAAGATTCATACCCGATTGAGTGGCCCTGGTGCGAAACGCCTGTTTCAACGGAGCGCCGCGCTCGCTGACGTCCGTCAAGATATTCATACCCGCGCGCACCGCCTCCTTACCGACGGCTCGGGCTCCTCTCGATAGCAAAGGTAACACACGCCGAAACAGACCACCGAGAAAGCTACCAATACCATGTCCTCGCTGATAAGGCGACCCCGCGAATACCCGAAATTTCGTGGAATATCCCCCACCGATCTGCGACTCCTAGTAGTCGGTGTAATGAGCCATCAGTCTAGCCGTTTAAAGTGTAGTGTTACGGAGAGCGTCCCTGATTCGAATGGTATAGGTTCGCCTAGTTGATCTCTTATATCGATGTCGATCGTTTGAAAAGTCGTGCGGAGCAGCGGTATATACTTTAACGGTGAAAACGAGAGCACTTTCATGGCTGCGTAAGCGTATTTGTTATCCGTTTGCAGGGGAACCACACGAAGCAAGGGTGTTTGGACGTCTCCGGTGATATACGGCTCGCAGACATCGGTGTAAACAAAAAGCATCTTAGGTAGGGCGTTGATCAGGCTAATCGGCTGATCGGCCATCACAACGGGCTGTGCTTTCGATACCACGACCGATTCGGGAAAACCTAAGATGCGCGCCAGAGACCGGCAGAGTCTCAGTTCGTGTGGGTCGTCTAGATCGTTATCGGTAGAGATGAGCGATACGCTAGCGTAACCGCCTCTACAGAGCTCTAATTGCAGACGGCCCTTCATAGCCCTGGTAGCGTTTATTTCGTCAACGAGTGTCTTTACGTCGTCATAAACACCGTGCGCCACGTTAGAACCCGTTATCATAAGACCCACTATCGGTTCTTTGTGGTTCTTCCGCGGTTTGATGCGAGTGGTGACAATGCCCACGTGATCCCAGTCTTTTAGCGCTGCGGGCACGTGAAGAAAGGTCATAGGGATCTGTATTTCGACCAGAGCAACAGCCCATGCTCCGTGTAAATCGATCTGATGCGGTAGATGCGTGGTAAAACTGGTAGTTTTATTTTCGGGATAGTACGACATACTGCTGTTACTGGGTAGAACCAGATAAAATTGGTCCTTCATTGTTCTTTAAGCGGGCAGCCGGTATCCACGAATTAAATTTCTCGGGGTAACCGACCCAGCTGACCAGTACTTTTTGGGCTTTCCCACGGCCGCTTCGTTTTATAACACGATCGACGAGAAACGTGTCCTTTGCGAGGTCCTTGCGGACTCGAACGAGCTCCTCCTCGTAAAAAATACCGTCAATCTCCTCGCCGGCGAGATCTTCTAAGATGTAGACGGGTGGTTCTCTCGTTGTACCTAGGCGTACGATTTTAAAAATCTCTCGAGTCCAACCCCCCTCGTAACCTTTCGCGAAAGGGTTCCTAGCGCTACTGATGCGCACCAGGTCACCGACACCGTATTTAGGGGTACGCGGGCTCGCTGTGGCGTATCGCATGGACAGGTTCATACGGGCCGTAGCGGCATTATACATGGTTACGTCGACTGGACGCATTCTTATCGCAGAGTGACGTGTCCTGTTGTACGATTCCACGAGGCTCTGAAGAATATCTAGGTACCGCCGCGTGTTTCTATGTATAAAGTAACGCCACATACGCTCCTTCAGAGTACGGTTGTAGCGTTCGACGACAGCTGCCTTTACGTCGGGGCTGCGCGCTACGCGGAATCCTATGCCGAGCTCCTCGAGCAGACGCTGCAATACGCCATTGGTAAACTCTTTACCTTTGTCTGTCTGTAGGTACACGGGTATCCTATTCTTACTACGTGTGAAAACCCTCCGGAATGCCGCTGCTACCGTTGCACCGGACTTATCGCGTAAAGGCTCGACCCAAGCGTATTTGCTGAGTACATCGATTATTACAAGTATATACGTGTAACCATCGTTGTACTCCTTCAACGAGCGAAGGTCCACGAAATCGGCCTCCCAAACATCGTCGATATTGCTGACGGCGTAAGAGCGGCGCTGAAACGTACGACGTACGGGCTTATGCAGCGTATACGCGTCCTGCGCCTCTAACCAATGTACGACGGAATCTCGCTTTACCCTACCCTTAACCGATCGCTCGAGGTTACCGATACCGGCGTACGAAGACGGTTCTGCTGGTGTGTAATAAAGACGCCTCAGAAGTCCGTCATCACCCGCCTTCTTCTTCTGTTTCACGGCAGCCTTAACCATTCTAATCTTTTCTTTTTCTCGGTATCGTTGGCTGTACTAGCCGACACGGATCGTGTATGTCTTTTCCCCACGACCTCTTCTGCTTCCCCTGAGTCTCTAAACACTTCCTGAAACGCCTCGCCAAATTCCTCCTCCGTGGACGAGCTCTGAGTCGTGTCGATTGGGCGCGGTACGATTGTTACACGACGCCGTGGCTGATTACTGAGAGGCGTCGTGTTGCTCCCCTCCGTCCATAGACGCTGATTGCCAATAAATTCGCGCGGTATACCAGCAGTACGGAGGAACCGCGCAAACTGCTGACTCCCCGCCGGTCTCGCCGTTTTTCTCTCACGCATAGCGTCATTGTTTAAATCAACGATGTTGGCGTCCTGCACGACGGTTCCACCGATACGCGTAACGCCCTGCTTACTCCACGAAATGTGTGGCGAGCCAGCGCCACGCAGTCTGCCTAGTAAGAGCCGCGCCTTAGTCCTGTACTTTTGGGGTACACTGGCAATGATGTCGTTGTCGTCAGCATCGGTGGTCTGGTTCCGGGCGTTATCCTCCGCAGAATTGTTATTTTTCTTCTTGTTATCGCTATCGGCGCGCCTATCCTCGTCGACGTTATTGCGCAGGTCCTCGATAAAGTGTAGATAACGCTGCAGCACCTGATTGTACATCTTCCACTTTTCGCGCTCGTCAATGAAATTCGGCGAGTGTAGGATCTCCTTCATCGACGCGTCTAATCTGCTTAAGGGGGTCCCAGGGGTTTGTACGGTGTTAACGGTGTCAATGCCCTCCTGACTGTACTGATGCGTATGAGGCGCTGCACGGTGAGAACCATCTTTTTCGCATGCTCCATCTCGGCGTATATCCTATCCGCTTCCCCCTATGAGTTTTGATATGACGGTACCCAGTATGGGTGCTAACAGAAGAGGTAAAAAACCGCCGCTCTGAACGATAAGGCGCTTTCTAGTTTTGACTGCCGAACCCGGTCTGGATAAACGTCTCAGCAGCGGTGCGTGTTTTCGTAAGTGCCGTTTCTGAGTCGGCTTGAGAGGTACGTTACCGCGAAGGATATTCAGAGCGCATTCGCATATACAGTTGACGAGGCGTGGGTCGGCCGCTCGTAACAAGGCGCTGTGTTGTTTGCTGTCCAGGTGGCAAATAGCCTTTAACACTGTGGCGTGCTTCCGCCCTATAGAGCAGCGTGCGCTGGATACCATTACAACCGAATGACTGGTACGTCTCGATCGGCGTACCCGCCCTTTATACCCTTTCGCGGTACGTACACATAGTGGAACGGGTCCGAAGGAAACACGCTCGTGCGAAAGCGGCAGTTATCGGGGGTCGACTGCTTCAAATCGAGTAGTAAATAACCGTGCGGTTCGGCGGTGGCATCGCGGTAGACTTCCTGCACGAAGCGCGGATTTTCAGAAAACACCTGTCTCGCCAGATGCTGTAACTGCGCTCTGTCGCGCGGATTTTTAAACACAACGATGTAGTTGGCGTTCAACGAGATATCGCGCTGTCCGGGCCCCTGATGAAAGAGATTCTGCGTAATGAAGATAACGCTGATGTTCTTATGATGGCTGCCTTTGGTAAAAAGGTCGACCACCGTGTTATTGGACGATTCCCTCATGAGATCGTCGATGATGACGAGTTTCGGGCGTGGGTCGTTGCCGTAATCTATGTTTTGCGGCAGTCCCTCGTGAAACTCTATAGTGCTCCCGTACTCCCTGTACCCCTCCTGCCACTCTGCATAGTAAAAGAGAACGCGCGCGAATCGCACGTCGCTCATATCCTCGATGAACCGTAGGAATTTCTTTACGAAAAACGTCTTCCCGCACCCCGTTGGCCCACAGACCATCGACGTCCAGGGGTGCTTCCACCGCGTGTCCATTATGCCAAATGAGGCTATTTGGTGGTGTCCTTTACGAATATACTGTTAAAGAGACTGCTGGATTTTACACACTCCCCCTTCCATCGCGGGACCCCTGCCGCGCCGGGCGCGCGACACGCGTGAGGCTCGTGACGTCGCGCGCGCCTGCTAGCTCTTATCGGTGACGTTGCTAGCCCCTCGTCCGGGTGTGCTCATCGTGCACCTATGAGCTAATAGTCGGCATGTATGTGTGTCAACCGCATAGCTAGCCATAGTGCACGGCTAGCATGTCCGAAGCGTCGCTGAAAAAATAAATAACATGATCGGGTTGATGGAGTCTTCGGGAATAGATCGATAAAGAGGTTTTTTCAAATAAATATGTTTTTATTATTATTATTGTACAGGCGATGTATATACATTTATACAGGTTTTGTTTGTGATATTAATTACATAAATCCGTAGGGCAAAGAGCCGAAACGACCGTCGCGTCGCCGCTTTTGAAGCTCTGTCGGTTTACACGTTTTTGATTCCAGACGCGTCACTACGTCGTGAAACGGTGTACGCCGTATCGCGTCATAGTGTCAAACGACAGGCTCGCTGGTCTCTCCCGTTACATAAGAACGTATCCAGTTGTAATTAATGGCCAGACTCGTCGCGTAGTCGATCGTGATACCTTTGACCTTACAGACCTCAGCGTAAGAACCGTCTGGCTTACGCACTCGGTACGCATAAAATTTCGGGCCTCCCGAGACAAAAGACGTGATATAGCTATCAACACCGTACGACTCCAGCTCATCCGTTAAATCGCCCAAAAGGCTGCCGAGCGGTGGCTCGTAGGCGTTATCGGCGTGACGACCACCTGATACGTATATACACGAGTCGGTGTCGTAATATAGTACACACCGATCCAATTTCTCGAGATGGTCGTACAATTTCAGACGCGCCTGAGCCGTGGTATACGCAGCTATAACAACGTTTGTGTATGCCGTGGGTATCAACGCGTCGTTCGTACTACGCGTACCGACGTAAAGCAGCTCGTCATCTACGGGCAGAATACCTGTAATCTCGACCTCCGGACCCGTAAGCAGACTCACGAGCTTTTGACGAGTCGTTACAATTTCCGTCTTTGGCAGATTTTCGCGTTGCCCAAACTTGCCCCAAAAGGAATTCAAACATAATTTTGCGACTGACCGCAGACCGGGATTGATTTTATATTTCCAGGGTCCAGACGAATACCCTCGACCCGATCGTACTCCTCTATATACAGTTTTTTGGCCTCGTCGTCGTCGCCACACTCGCGCGGCCAGCCGCTAGCTTCCTGCTTAATCTTTAGGAACGTGTTTATGTAATCGGCAAAGTGACCGCCCGTCCGTGTCGTCGGATCGTACTGGGTAATCTCATACTGCCATATTTCGTGTATCAGCGTTATTTCATACCCCTTACGTACGGCGCGCTTGACCTCGTCCACGACCCAGGTCCATTCGAATACTCTATCCGCGGGATTCTCGTGAGGACACGACCCCTGTAGCATGGCCTCTGCACAGGAACGACACAAGGCGAAGAGCAGTTTACCGTGCATGCGTACCGGTAACACGGGATGATACAGATCTCGCGGTGGTAACACCACACACTTAATCAAACCCTCCACGTTATCGATGTTGTTGCGATCACCCGTTAATTCACGACAGTCATCGCCCACGTACACCGTAGGGTGACCTACAGGGAATTTCCCCGTTTTCGAAATGAAGGGGTAGACCGAGCACACATCTACGTAATGTATCCTCTCAGCCCCCTCGACTTCGTAAAAACTGACGGTATTTCCTGTACGGCCACCGAAGAAAGCATCGCGGGGTTCGAGCGGTGCTTGCGATACCAGCGGGTTCTCATTCAGCGATCTATATAAAGCGGCCTGTTCAGAATCTTTTATCCAGCGGTCGAATTCGCACTCCCAAATTTCCGTCAGCTCGTAACCTAAATACCGAATCTTATCGCTCGTAGCCTGCGTTCTCTCGAAGCGCGCGTCCATGGATCCACCCGTGTGTAAATGACTATCTCTGTTTATACGATAGCATTTTGGGCAACCGTGCCAGAAACAACCCTGAAACTGGAATACGTGTCGCGAACCTGTGGTGGCGTCCAGGTAGTAACCGTCGACGGGTGTACCATCCGGTAGACGATACTCCCGAGTGCGCCCTGCGTGAACTATGGCACAGCCCAAACGATGCTCCAGCGAAAGAAGCCATAAGACAGCCTTACGCGATTGTTTGTCACCGTATCGGTACCCACCCGGTGGTAAAATAGCTATCTGCTCGTCCCGCAAAAAGTTTTTCCGAAAAACTCTCGAACACGCCGAGGCTATGGTGGTGCTCTCCGAGAAAGGGCAAACGTTGCCATGTTGTAGGGTCGCACGCGAAATCTACAAACTGCCTTACAGGGTCCTCTTCGAAGATGTACTCGTGTACACCGCAAGACGGGCATACCCTCGTGAGATCTGTATCATTTATGCACGCTGTACACACCTGCTGAACGACGCACAAGTTTGGTGTGTGGATACGCACCGCGTCGTCACCGGGCAGCTTCTGTATCTGCTGTGTTTCAAAATCATAGAAGATGTACAGAATATTTTTTTCAGCGGTAGTCTTTTTTACCGGTCTGACGTAACACCGATGTCCAACGTCATTAATACTCTTGCAGACGCTGCAATACATCTTATCGCAAGAGTGCTTACGAGAGGTTCCTTGAAGAGGTCTAAGACACTGCGGACAGCTGCGAACGGTCTGGCACACGCTCTTTTCTTTACCCTTCTGTTTACTAATCAGCGTGTTTATATGATTATCGAAACAGATTTGACCAAAAAAGTACCTATGGCACTCGCGACAATACAATGTGGGGAGAGCCGAATCGCAGGGCGGTTTTCCGAAACATCTAGCGCATTTGTGGGAACACTTATGCTCTGCCTCGTACGTGTAAGATTTGTTACATGGTACGCAAAAACCACGACTACCGACCGCACCCCGCATATTTAAAATAGGTTGATAATGCTGCGAATTATTATAATACAGAATGCGGAGCGTTTGCCGTGGTTTCCCTGAACCGTACGCGCTATCGACTATCTGCGATCCGTCGTACAGTGGTTTCTCGCCGCTGCCTATATTGTCAAACTCGTAAACAACAATGGCTATACCATCCGGAGCAAGGTGCCTTTGAAATTTATCAATTTCCGGAATACCGCAACCATCAGGCGGTATGTCTACACGGGCGCTTGTCACAAGCTCGAGAGCTAATTGTTTTTGTAATTTACCCCGTTGACACCGTACCGCGTTCCATCGCTCATGCAACGCCCCAGAGCGCACCTCCCCACGTTCAGCGTGCACCATCGCCGCAGCGAGCGATCTAGGTAGACAGAGGTTATCGCTATTCGCTATGGTCAGTATAGATTGTTTATTTACAAATTCGTGCGCTAATTGCACGCGCCCCGTACCCCGCGGTACTTCGACTATACACGACTCGATGACAAAAGACCTATCTATCTGGAATGCCTGGGCGCTTTGTGCGACGGACGATATCACACCCCACACATCGTTTTCGAGAAGTTCTCGAGCCGGTCTGTACGACACCCATGCTGCCCCACACGCAAAACTGTCGGATTTGATCGTTAGACCTATATAGTCCCGCGCGGTACACGAGCTTGTGAGGTACGCGTGTATATCTCTGACTGCCCCGTGTAACCATGATATCGTATTTGTATCAGGGTCTTCGGGCGGCCTCCGGATAGCCATCGATGGAGATCGGTAGATTTTCCCGGTGTTTAGAGAACGGGGAAAACGAAGAGACCATATTTACGTGGCCGCACTAGCGGGAAGCAAAAATTCAAATTTCATTTCCCTTTCATTTAAAATTAACAACGAAAAAGTACTCCATGAAGCCATTTTTCCTTCCCTAGAAGCCCTAAGATTGTGTTACGTACATAACATTATTATAATTGTTCGTTTTTATATTTTTTCCCGTAATTTCCGGGTGAAATAAGCTGTTTCACATTTTTCTCATTTTTCAGACGCTTTTAGGGTGTCTGAAAGTTTTGTAGTTGCCGCTTTCCGGCCACCCATTAAGTCTAATGCTATGCTAGTGGCGCTACTATCGCCATCACTTCGAAATTACAAAAATAAGTTTTAACTATTTATAAGGCATATTTGTGTGCAAACTCTGACGGAAAAATTCTAAAAAAAAAAGAATGAACACAAATGTAACGAAATACACCATAATTTAAGTCAAATATTTTAATCTATCAAACACGTCAAATGCTGGCGCACGCCGGAGCCATGACCAGAATCATTGCGCGCCATTCGTTAAAAATGCCCAAAAAAACGTGTTTGTGGTGTGTACGGCACTTTATAGTGTTTGTTGATGTTTGCGGAAATATGACAGCTGCCAGGAGCGTGCTAGGCAGTTTTTAGAATATTATTCCTTGAAAAAGTTTAGACAATTTTGACGGATATATATCAGATAAAATTTGTCCAAATATCGAAATGAGTGAATGTATAAAAATATTAAATCTTCAACACGCGTGCAGTATAATTAAATGCACAATTATTGTAATGATATATAAAACTGTTTAATTGCACAGTAAGTTAGAAATTATTATCAAGATTGGAACATTCAACAAAAAGAAGTGATATCCCCCCAAAAAACATTTTCAATGTAAAGTTGCGTGTTTAGAGATCGAGTGACTCTCATATAAGCCTGCAAGTTGTCAACAAAAAGAAGTGATATCGCAAACACTGCAATAAGGAGTTGAGACACAATTTTGATGGCATTCCGAAAATATCTGCATACACGGACAGAAAATCATGGGACACAGTGATTCTATATATTCGAAGCTGTTCAATTTCGAGGTCGTCTGTGCATTTTTCCGGCGTGTTTAGATTGTCGTTCTACGCCATAGTATAGAATCAATATCACACTGTGTCCCATGATTTTGTGTCCGTGTATGCAGATATTTTCGGAATGCCATCAAAATTGTGTCTCAACTCCTTATTGCAGTGTTTGCGATATCACTTCTTTTTGTTGACAACTTGCAGGCTTATATGAGAGTCACTCGATCTCTAAACACGCAACTTTACATTGAAAATGTTTTTTGGGGGGTTGTTATTTCGCGACCGTCTAATCGGAACCGATTTATGCGACGCGTCGTTTCGGCTTGTACGGTAAACCTATGCCCTGGTGGTAACACGTCGTTATCGCTCACTCCCTCGTTGTCGGCGTCTTCGTTGTCATCAATCTGCGACCGAAGAAGGGGTCCCCCGCCGATCTGATATTGCGCGCCCGCATCTAGCGTTTGGAAAAAGAGTTTTTTATTATTTTTTTGTTATTATTAAACACAAAAGAAAGAGTATTCGGCTCATACTGTTTGTCTCCGATGCTGTTTAATGCATACCCCACGTATCGTGGAACGGTTCTTCGTCCTCTTCTTCTTCCTCCATCGCCTGTATGTCCAGCGCTGTCGATGGACCTGCCACTTTTTTTTAAAATAAAACGTAAATTAGCCGTAATCTTTTTTTTTTTTAAAAAGTATGTTTTACCGTTAGCACGTTGCATCACTGTCTCCGTGCTGGTGCGGGGCTCCGAGTAAACCTCCTCTTCACGATCGAGGCACCCTAGGAGCAACTGCTCCTCCTCCTCGGGGACGACTTCGTGATGACAGCGCGTCAATTCTTGTAAAATTGATTTATTTTTTTTTTTTTTAAAAAAGGTAATTTGTGTAGGAGCTATTGCTGGCAAGCGACAGATACATACCTTCGTGAAACCGATGATCGGTTATAATAACCCTGGTGATGCGGCTATCACGCACTCCGCGTTTGTTGATACACTCTGCGGCTAGCGAGAGTATGTACGGATCGTTCTTGAAGTATCCTCTTTCATGACCCCTCGCTAGCACACGCAGAGAACAATGGGCAAACACACTTTTTAATCTACGCGTTAACGTGCGAAAACCGAAATATCTTAACTCGCGACACCACCCCGGTGAAAATAATCTCGGGTTTCTAGGGGTATTCAAGCGGCGTGTCCTGACGAAATCGAGGATACAATCGCGAATATTCCCCAAAGATGACATTTTTTTTTTCTTTGCTTAGAGCTGGTGGTTGATGTAAGTTATCAGACTATCAGCCAAGACGTCGTGATACGAACTAAAACAGGGTACGTCCAGTCCGCGGACATCTTACAGCCACGGCGATATTAATTTCAAAACAATACCATGCGATACATCTGAATCAGCAAAAAATGGCACGACTTTCTTATAGAAGCGTTATTCGTCAAAAATCGGATAGAAGCGTTTTAATCGTAAAAATGAATTACATGTTATTGATCGCTCGTTCGCCGATCACGAAATATTACGTATCCATAATACGGATAAAAAACCCTGTATAGAGGTGTTGCGTCGGAAGCTGCACCGATCTGCTGACGCACACCGTTCGAGGTGTCATCAGCATCTCGTCGTCGTAGTGTAGGGTTAGAGATGCGAATCATACTACGCTGTGTACATAGGTATTTTTTTTTTTTACTTTATTTATATTTATCAATTACAATCGACTGGTACCAAAAGATCATACCAATCTTTTACAGCATCGAACTCGTCGATATCACCACCGATAAGCTGTACGCCGATATCTTTTTCGCCACGGTCATCCTGCAGCAGTGTTTCGCAGCCATTTCTTTTTCTACGGTGGCTGTCGGTAAATTTTTCACTGTAATGATTCTACTGCTTTTCTTAGACTGTACATCGCTGCCTGCTCGCGCGTGCCCCAGCTGCGTGTTTTCTTTTTCACAGGATCATCTTAACGCTGATGCAGATGCACCCAGCAGTACAGTGATTCACGTGAATCACTCGCTATAGGATATCAGCATCTCGTCATCTTTGATACATCCTGCGGTATCAGCAGTATCATGGCCATAGGCTCTTTGTTCGCTGCATCCTATGAAAACGGGGTGTGGCTATGGTGGCGGTGGTGGGGGACATGTTCACCAATATTTCGATGACCTGCTTTTTAGATATTGCCTTAGACAGTACTGCTCAGACCCTCGCACCGATCGTATAATAGTATTTACTACAACCATGTACAAGAAGCAAGTACTGCTGCCCACTGCGTACGGTCTAAACCGATCGTTTTCGAAGCAAGTGATCACCGGCCTCTCTCTAAATCGTTCGGGAAGCTTATCACCTGTAATACGCATCGTTAATCAAGATTATTCCGGCGTGGAGTTTGAACCAACCGAATGGGCCATCATCACCGACCACTTCCCCGTCATCGACAAATACTTCACCGCCGAGGATAACATCAAGGAGGTACCCGAGGCTTTCAACACTCCTATTCTCATGGCCACTCATGAGCTAGTCTTCACGTACTCATACGGTGAGCGGGCAATTATTATCAAACCTGCAATCCCTATGTCTACGGACAACGATAGCTCTGGTGTTAAAAGAGCTAGGGCATACACACCTACGGTTTTGATGAAGAGGGTGTCCTACCTCAATCTCCAGAGGGTCCTGCGCTGCGTAACCTTGCAAATAACCAAGCTACGCGAGATTACCGACAGTGCTAACAACTGTAAAGACACGCTGATTGCGGAACTCGACCGTCGCGGAGATGACGCCTCCTCCAGGGATAGCATATTGGGCGATCTTCGACTGACTCTGGAGAAGAAAGGCCTGTGGTCACCGGTACTTTACCAATTATTAGTGGAGCTGCTCTCCCTGTATAACCACGAGTACCTCTCCTTCGTACGGAGCACCATGGAGAACCAGAACAACCATGCATAACGCTTATTTTCTTAATAAACCTGTATGATTGATGTATCTTGCAATATGCTTATAATATATTTTTATTTAAAACTTTTTTCTTGTTCTGTCTCATACACCCCAATCTCCCTATATCTTTTCCTCTGCACGATGTTCATCATTGGAAATGAGTGTTATACGACGCCATCGCACACCTGCAGGGATTCTCACTGAGATAAAGACATTCTTCAGAGGCGATCTGAACCATGAGTACGTCATTGTTCGGAGAATATCTTGAGCATAACATTCTTAAAGTCACGCGGCTTAGGAAACGGGGGGACCAGGCCTTACCAATTAATCAGAATACGTTTTTTACGACTTAAAGTAGATTCGCGTCAACAATACGGTAATAATCGAAAATGTATTCACGCGCTACAGCTTTATAATATACATAAGGGGCCTTACAAAATACGGTGTTCTATTTTACCACGGGTACGCTTATCTCCTTAGGGTAATTAAAAAAAGTTACCGACAGGCGGTCAATGCATAATTACCGACCGTGGTACGCCCCCTGGGGCTATGCAACGCTGCTGCTGGAGGTTTCGGGCCTTAGGACCAGGCCCGCGTGGTGGGGGGAGTGCCGCGTAGGATGGCGGTGGGGAGAACAGACTACACGGGCGAGGGGGTGGCGCCGTAGTGCGGTGCGGGGGACACAGCGCGGCGCGCTCCATGACTCATAGGGGACAGTGGTGGGGGATTTGTTATGACTCTCCAGAGTGGCCTGTAACTACTGACTGTTCTTTCCGCTCTGGTGTATAATGGTGGATCCAAGTTTCATCGACAGTTATGAAACGACGATTGAAATCCATTTTATTTTGCTTAAAAGGATCCAAACACGCTTGAGAAATACGCATTCGAATTCGTTTTTGGTCAATTGTTAGCAAATGCGGCACCCATCTTGCACAAAGCTTTTTCATATGTAATTCCTCATGCAAAATATTTCCAACTCGTTCTTTTGAGATGCCTATGGCCTCAGCTATTTCACGCACTTTCATTCGTCGATCATCTAACACCATATCATGGACTTGTTGAATGACATGTGCTGTTGTAGCAGTTTTTGGACGACCTTCGCGCGGATCATCTTCGAGACTTGTACGACCAGATTTAAAAAGAGCAGCCCATTTTTTCACAGTGGAAAATGAAGGTGATGCATCCTTATACACTTTTAATAATTTCGAATGAATTTCTGTTGGTGTTAAACCGTCCAAAACAAAGAATTTAATCACTGCACGATATTCAATTTTTTCCATTTTAAAAAAATCAATGACACGTCAATATTAAACAACTGCTATTGCTCGAATGAATTGGCAGATTGAAATAAAGTTTTATATCTGTTTCTATAAAGGATGGAACTTTAAAAAACATTTATGGGTTAATAGTTTCTAACGCCATCTATATGTCAGGCCGAGAACTTTTCAGACTGCTCTCGTTGTTCGAGGAATTCCGACGAAAGCTAAAGTGGTATGGGAAAATTTGGTGAATGTTAAAAAGGTATTTGAAACATTGTCATGGCTTAAAAATAATAATCCACTTTATTTTGAAATTAAGTTACCACAATGTTCCGATAATTTATTAGACTCTTGCGAAAATGATGTTGAATTTACTATAGAAGATGTCGAAGAAAATAAACAAGCCCTATTGACACAAATCACAGATCCGGAAACATATTATGAACACTTTTCAATTTATCCCATGCATGAAAAAAAAGTAAATGCTACTGCAACCGACTTATATCAAATGCTTAAAGTGCAAGATGCTGCGCTAGATAATAGACACAAAGATTTAGATTTAAAATGTTTTCCAGATCTATACCCGTACGGAAAACATGGACAGAAAGAGGATAGAAACGTTAAGCTCACGGATTTCGAATATATCAAATTAAGATTAATGTCTCGTCATTCACGATTTAGACTAAATCAACAATACCTTTTCTATCTATTGAATGATAATAATATGCGACAATTAAATACTGGAATATTTCAAAAAATGAATGTTCTTAATCCGCGAGAAAAATATACCGCAGCGAGTTATCTGGAACAAATGTCTAAAGAGGAACTAGAAAGTAATTTAACAACAATATTCTCACGATTACGCAATACACAACAGTATTGGCAAAAACCGAGAAATGAATTACGTTGTATGACGCAGCATTATGGTCCTGGAACGTGGTTATTAACTCTGAACCCAGCTGAGTGGTTAAGGTCCGATTTAACGGAATATATACGAGAGGTTAATCCTTCCTTCTCGTCAACAATGACACCTAGTGCATTGATTGCTGCTGATCCGATATCGACTTCTAGATTTATAGAAAATAAATTCCGTGCAATGTTAGATTTCATCTGCTCCCTTGATAATCCGATTGGTGAAGTCATTCACTACTTTTGGAGACGCGAGTATCAGGGGAGAGGTATTCAACATTTTCATTTGCTTCTGTGGATAAAGGATGCCCCGATTCTTGGAATGTCATCTATCGAAGAAGTGTCCCAATTTATACTAAAATATGTAACATGTAAAATGCCTGATCGAAACGTCTCGCCGTTATTATATCGACGTGTAGACACGCATCAGCGACATAGGCATAATGATTATTGTCTCCGTCGTAAAACAAATAAAGTAGGAAAGGTCAGTAGAATTTGCAGATTTGGATTTCCGCGACCAATTAGAAATACAATGGTGATTAGAGACATAGCTACGTCGATTGCTGGCCGACGAAAATGAAAAACTAAGAGTAGACTTTATGATCTTCAATTTATCATTTATTATCAATTTATCTTCTTCCAATTAATGATTACAATCCACCAATTCTTACTGCTTGGGAAGGGAACATGGATATCCAATTTGTCGGTAAGAAATCAGCTTTGTTAAATTGGTAGATCAACAAATATACAACAAAGTCTGAATCAAGTACTGAGAATCAAACATTTGATGCAATTAATTGTACAAAGTCAGCACGCAGTCGTCTGTGGAATATTGCATTACGTTCTATTAGTAATAGAGAATGCGGAGCTCTCGAGGCTGTAGATACGCTATTAGGTATTTCACTACATGGTACGGATCCTAATACGACGATTAGATGGTTAGATGTCAACCAGATTAGAAGTAGAAAAGTAAAATCGTTAAAAGAAGTACAAGCTTTAGACGAAGATTCTACAGATATTTTCTGTCCTTCGGTAATTGATGATTATTATCCTAATAGACCACTCGAATTAGAATCGATAAATCTTTATGATTTTGCAAAGTGGTACGATATTACTAAAATTAAACCCACAAATCCATATGTCGAATCATATAAAATCGGTACTAATTTGTATATAAGAAGGCGATTGCAACGCGGTTATTTGATTAATCACTACCGATATAATGTAAATAATAAACCAGAACGATATTTTTTCGCTTTATTGCTGTTATTTCAACCATGGAGAGATTTGAATGAGTTAAAACACGGTTGCGATACCTACACAGAAGCGTTTCATGCATCAAAATCGATATTAACAGAAGCAACTGAGTATCATGAGCGATTGGAGAACTGGTGGAAAAAAATGGAAACGGTTAGCCAAGAAGGTAATCAAAATTCATCAAATAATTCTCTAGAATGTCGACCGGTCGAAGCTGCGGAACTTTATTGCAAATATCCTTAGTCTTGCAATAATACCAGTAATTGTAAAATCAAGCTAGAGAAGTATGGAAGGTATTTAATACTGACATAGTATGGGCTCTGAGAGAGAAAATAATAGATACGTGTAACGCTTTTATCGGCCACGCCAAGTTGCGTAATACTTGTAGGTGACAGATTTTGGATTTGCCTACTACAAAAGATCTGTATTATATCGTACAGGGAATAATAAATTCTTAGGGAATATGATTTAACTGTGGGACATTTCCAAAGAAGTCCCAGATTACCACACACATTTCCAAAGAAGTCCCAGATTGTCCCAGACTGTGCCAACGAAGTCCCAGACAGTCCCGGACTGTCCCACCCTGTTCCAAAGACTTACCAGATTTTGCCAGACTGTCCCAGACTGTTCCAAAGTAGTCCCAGACAGTGCCAGACTGTCCCACACAGTACCAGACTGTCCCAGACAATTCCAAAGAAGTCCCAGATTGACCCAGACTGTCCCAGAATGTTCCAAAGTAGTCCCACACTGTCCCAGACTGGTCCAAGTAAGTCTTACAATGTCCCAGACTGTTCCAAAGAAGTCCCAGATTGTCCCAGAATTCCCTAGACTGTCCCAGACTGTTCCAAAGAAGTCCCAGACAGTCCCAGACTGTCCTAGACGGTACCAGCCTGTCCCACACTGTTCCAAAGAATTGCCAGATATTCCCAGACAGTCCCAGACTGTTCCAGACTGTTTCAAAGATGTCCCAGACTGTCCCTGACTGTCCCAGGCAGTACTAGACTGTTCCAAAGAAGTCCCAGATTGTCCCAGACTGACCCAGACTGTTCCAAATTAGACCCAGACTGTCCCAAACTGTTCCAAGGAAGTCTTAGATTGTCCCACACTGTCTCAGACTGTTCCAAATTAGTCCCAGACTGTCCTAGACAGTAAAAGCCTGTCCCACACTGTTCCAAAGAATTGCCAGATATTCCCAGACAGTCCCAGACTGTCCCAGACTGTTCCAAAAACCTCCCAGATTGTCCCAGACTGTCCCAGACTGTTTCAACGAAGTCCCAGACTGTCCCAGAAAGTCCCAGACAGTCCCGGACTGTCCCATCTTGTTCCAAATACTTACCAAATTGTCCCAGACAGTCCCAGTCTGTCCCAAACTGTTCCAAAGAAGTCCCAGTTTGTCTCGGACTGTCCCAGACTGTTCCAAAGTAGTCCCAGACTATCCCAGACTGTTCCAAGGAAGTCTTAGGTTGTCCCAGACTGCCCCAGACTGCCGCAGACTGTCCCGGACTGTTCGAAAGAAGTCCCAGATTTTTCCAGACTCTCCCAGACAGTCCCAGACCAGTACCAGACTGTTCCAAAGTAGTCCCAGACTGTCCCAGACTGTTCCAAAGAAGTCCCAGATTGTCCCATACTGTCCCAGACTGTTCCAAAGACGTCCCAGATTGACCCAGACTGTCCCAGACTGTTCCAAATTAGTCCCAGATTGTCCCATCCTGTTCCAAGGAAGTCTTAGATTGTCCCATCCTGTTCCAAGGCAGTCTTAGATTGTCCCATACTGTCCTAAACTGTCGCAGACTGTCGCAGACTGTCCCAGACTGTTCCAAAGTCGTCCCAGATTGTCCCAGACTGTTCCAACGTAGTCCCAGACTGTCCCAGACTATCCCAGACTGTTCTAAAGTAGACCCAGACTGTCACAGACAGTCTCAAACAGTACCACACTGTTCCAAAGAAGGCCCAGATTGTCCCTGACTGTCCCAGGCGGTACCAGACTGTTCCAAAGTAGTCCCAGACTGTCCCAGACTGACCCAGCCTGTTCCAAATTAGACCCAGACTGTCCCAAACTGTTCCAAGGAAGTCTTAGATTGTCCCACACTGTCTCAGACTGTTCCAAATTAGTCCCAGTCAGACCCAGACTGTCCCAGACTGTTTCAAAGATGTCCCAGACTGTCCCTGACTGACCCAGACTTCCAAATTAGACCCAGACTCGCCCAAACTGTTCCAAGGAAGTCTTAGATTGTCCCACACAGTCCCATACTGTTCCAAAGTAGTCCCAGTCAGTCCCAGACTGTCCCAAACTGTTCCAAAAACGTCCCAGATTGTCCCTGACTGTCCCAGACTGTTCCAACGTAGTCGCAGACTGTCCCAGACTGTCACAGACAGTCCCAAACTGTCCCATCCTGTTCCAAATACCAGATTGTCCCAGATTGTGCCAGACTGTTCTAAATTAGTCCCAGATAGTGCGAGACTGTCCCAGACACTCCCAGACTGTCCCAGACTGTTCCAAAGAAGTCTTAGATTGTCCCAGACTGTCCCAGACTGCTGCAAAGTAGTCCCAGACTGTTCCAACCAAGTCCCAGGTTGTCCCAGACTGTTCCAAGGAAGCCTTAGATTGTCCCAGACTGTTCCAAGGAAGTCTTAGATTGTCCCAGACTGTCCCAGAATGTTCCAAAGTAGTCCCACACTGTCCCAGACTGGTCCAAGGAAGCTTTACATTGTCCCAGACTGTTCCAAAGAAGTCCCAGATTGTCCCAGAATACACTAGACTGTCCCAGACTGTTCCAAAGAAGTCCCAGACTGTCCCAGACTGTCCTAGACAGTACCAGCCTGTCCCACACTGTTCCAAAGAATTGCCAGATATTCCCAGACAGTCCCAGACTGTCCCAGACTGTTCCAAAAACGTCCCAGATTGTCCCAGAATGTTCCAGACTGTCCCAGACAGTTCCAACGAAGTCCCAGACTGTCCCAGACTGTCCCAGACAGTCCCGAACTGTCCCAGACAGTCCCGAACTGTTCCATCCTGTTCCAAATACTTACCAGATTGTCCCAGAATGTGCCAGACTGTTCTAAATTTGTCCCAGATAGTGTGAGACTGTTCCAGACTGTCCCAGACTGTTCCAACGTAGTCCCAGACTCTCCGAGACTGTCCCAGACTGTCCCAGACAGTCCCAGACAGTCCCGGACTGTCCCACCTTGTTCCAAATACTTACCAGATTGTCCCAGACTGTTCCAAAGTAGTCCCATATAGTGCGAGACTGTCCCGAACAGTCCCAGACTGTTCCAAAGAAGTTTTAGATTGTCCCAGACTGTCGCAGACTGCCCCAGACTGTTGGAAAGTAGTCCCAGACTGTTCCAAAGAATTCCCAGGTTGTCCCAGATTGTCCCAGACTGCTCCAACGTAGTCCGAGAGTGTCCTAGAGTGTCCCAGACTGTCGCAGACTGACCCAAGCGAGTCCCAGACGGTCCCAGACAGTCCCAGACAGTCCCAGACTGATCCAAATTCGTCCCAGATTGTCCCATACTGTCCCAGACATTCCCAGACATTCCCAGACATTCCCAGACTGTCCCAGACTGTCCCAGACAGTCCCAGACTGTCCCACACATTTCCAAAGAATTCCCAGATTGTCCCAGACTGTGCCAACGAAGTCCCAGACAGTCCCGGACTGTCCCATCCTGTTCCAAAGACATACCAGATTGTGCCAGACTGTCCCAGACCGTTCCAACGTAGTCCCAGACAGTGCCAGACTGTCCCAGACGATTCCAAAGAAGTCCCAGATTGACCCAGACTGTCCCAGAATGTTCCAAAGTAGTCCCACACTGGCCCAGACTGGTCCAAGGAAGCTTTACATTGTCCCAGACTGTTCCAAAGAAGTCCCAGACTGTCCCAGACTGTTCCAAAGAGGTCCCAGACTGTCCCAGACTGTCCTAGACAGTACCAGCCTGTCCCACACTGTTCCAAAGAATTGCCAGATATTCCCAGACAGTCCCAGACTGTCCCAGACTGTTCCAAAAACGTCCCAGATTGTCCCAGACTGTCCCAGACTGTTCCAACTAAGTCCCAGACTGTCCGAGACTGTCCCAGACTGTCCCAGACTGTCCCAGACAGTCCCGAACTGTCCCATCCTGTTACAAATACTTACCAGATTGTCCCAGAATGTGCCAGACTCTTCTAAATTTGTCCCAGATAGTGCGAGACTGTCTCAGACAGTCCCAGACTGTCCCAGACTGTTCCAAGGAAGACTTAGATTGTCCCAGACTGTTCCAAGGAAGTCGTAGATTGTCCCAGACTGTCCTAGACTATTCCAAAGTAGTCCCAGACTATTCTAGACTGTTCCAACGTAGTCCAAGACTTTCCCAGACTGTCCCAGACAGTCCCGGACTATCCCATCCTGTTCCAAATACTTACCAAATTGTCCCAGGTTGTCCCAGACTGTTCCAAGGAAGCCTTAGATTGTCCCAGACTGTTCCAAGGAAGTCTTAGATTGTCCCAGACTGTCTTAGACTGTTCCAAAGTAGTCTCAGACTGTCCTAGACTGTTCCAACGTAGTCCAAGACTTTCCCAGACTGTCCCAGACTGTCCCAGACAGTCCCGGACTGTCCCATCCTGTTCCAAATACTTACCAAATTGTCCCAGACTGTCCCAGACTGTTCCAAAGTAGTCCCAGACTATTCCAGACTGTTCCAAGGAAGTCTTAGGTTGTCCCAGACTGTCCCAGATTGTTCCAAAAACGTCCCAGATTGCCCCAGAATGTCCCAGACTGTCCCAGACTGTTCCAACGAAGTCCCAGACTGTCCCGGACTGTCCCAGACAGTCCCGAACTGTCCCATCCTGTTCCAAATACTTACCAGATTGTCCCAGAATGTGCCAGACTGTTCTAAATTTGTCCCAGATAGTGCGAGACTGTCTCAGACAGTCCCAGACTGTCCCAGACTGTTCCAAGGAAGACTTAGATTGTCCCAGACTGTTCCAAGGAAGTCGTAGATTGTCCCAGACTGTCCTAGACTGTTCCAAAGTAGTCCCAGACTATTCTAGACTGTTCCAACGTAGTCCAAGACTTTCCCAGACTGTCCTAGACAGTCCCGGACTATCCCATCCTGTTCCAAATACTTACCAAATTGTCCCAGACTGTCCCAGACTGTTCCAAAGTAGTCCCAGATAGTGCTAGACTGTCCCACACAGTACCAGACTGTTCCAAAGAAGTCTTAGATTGTCCCAGACTGTCCCATACTGCTGCAAAGTAGTCCCAGACTGTTGCAACCAAGTCCCAGGTTGACCCAGACTGTTCCAAGGAAGCCTTAGATTGTCCCAGACTGTTCCAAGGAAGTCTTAGATTGTCCCAGACTGTCTTAGACTGTTCCAAAGTAGTCTCAGACTGTCCTAGACTGCTCCAACGTAGTCCAAGACTTTCCCAGACTGTCCCAGACTGTCCCAGATAGTCCCGGACTGTCCCATCCTGTTCCAAATACTTACCAAATTGTCCCAGACTGTCCCAGACTGTTCCAAAGTAGTCCCAGACTATTCCAGACTGTTCCAAGGAAGTCTTAGGTTGTCCCAGACTGTCCCAGATTGTTCCAAAAACGTCCCAGATTGCCCCAGAATGTCCCAGACTGTCCCAGACTGTTCCAACGAAGTCCCAGACTGTCCCGGACTGTCCCAGACAGTCCCGAACTGTCCCATCCTGTTCCAAATACTTACCAGATTGTCCCAGAATGTGCCAGACTGTTCTAAATTTGTCCCAGATAGTGCGAGACTGTCCCAGACTGTCCCAGACTGTCCCAGACAGTCCCGAACTGTCCCATCCTGTTACAAATACTTACCAGATTGTCCCAGAATGTGCCAGACTGTTCTAAATTTGTCCCAGATAGTGCGAGACTGTCTCAGACAGTCCCAGACTGTCCCAGACTGTTCCAAGGAAGCCTTAGATTGTCCCAGACTGTTCCAAGGAAGTCGTAGATTGTCCCAGACTCTCCTAGACTGTTCCAAAGTAGTCCCAGACTGCCCTAGACTGTTCCAACGTAGTCCAAGACTTTCCCAGACAGTCCCAGACAGTCCCAGACTGTTCCAAAGAAGTCTTAGATTATCCCAGACTGTCCCAGACTGTTAGAAAGTAGTCCCAGACTGTTCCAAAGAAGTCCCAGGTTGTCTCAGATTGTCGCAGACTGTTCCAACGTAGTCCGAGAGTGTCCTAGAGTGTCCCAGACTGTCGCAGACTGACCCAAGAGAGTCCCAGACTCTCCCAGACAGTCCCAGACTGATCCAAATTCGTCCCAGATTGTCCCATACTGTCCCAGGCATTCCCAGACTGTCCCAGACAGTCCCAGACTGTCCCACACATTTCCAAAGAATTCCCAGATTGTCTCAGACTGTGCCAACAAAGTCCCAGACAGTCCCGGACTGTCCCATCCTGTTCCAAAGACATACCAGATTGTGCCAGACTGTCCCAGACGATTCCAAAGAAGTCCCAGAATGACCCAGACTGTCCCAGAATGTTCCAAAGTAGTCCCACACTGTCCCAGACTGGTCCAAGGAAGCTTTACATTGTCCCAGACTGTTCCAAAGAAGTCCCAGATTGTCCCAGAATGCCCTAGACTGTCCCAGACTGTTCCAAAAACGTCCCAGATTGTCCCAGAATGTCCCAGACTGTCCCAGACTGTTCCAACGAAGTCCCAGACTGTCCCAGACAGACCCGAACTGTCCCATCCTGTTCCAAATACTTACCAGATTGTCCCAGAATGTGCCAGACTGTTCTAAATTTGTCCCAGATAGTGCGAGACTGTCCCAGACAGTCCAACACTGTCCCAGACTGTTCCAAAGAAGTCTTAGATTGTCCCAGACTGTCCCAGACTGCTGCAAAGTAGTCCCAGACTGTTCCAACCAAGTCCCAATTTGTCCCAGACTGTTCCAAGGAAGCCTTAGATTGTCCCAGACTGTTCCAACCAAGTCCCAGTTTGTCCCAGACTGTTCCAAGGAAGCCTTAGATTGTCCCAGACTGTTCCAAGGAAGTCTTAGATTGTCCCAGACTGTCCTAGACTGTTCCAAAGTAGTCCCAGACTGTCCTAGACTGTTCCAACGTTGTCCAAGACTTTCCCAGACTGTCCCAGATAGTCCCGGACTGTCCCATCCTGTTCCAAATACTTACCAAATTCTCCCAGACTGTCCGAGACTGTTCCAAAGTAGTCCCAGATAGTGCTTGACTGTCCCACACAGTCCCAGACTGTTCCAAAGAAGTCTTAGATTGTCCCAGACTGTCCCAGACTGCTGCAAAGTAGTCCCAGACTGTTCCAACCAAGTCCCAGGTTGTCCCAGACTGTTCCAAGGAAGCCTTAGATTGTCCCAGACTGTTCCAAGGAAGTCTTAGATTGTCCCAGACTGTCTTAGACTGTTCCAAAGTAGTCCCAGACTGTCCTAGACTGTTCCAACGTAGTCCAAGACTTTCCCAGACTGTCCCAGACTGTCCCAGACAGTCCCGGACTGTCCCATCCTGTTCCAAATACTTACCAAATTGTCCCAGACTGTCCGAGACTGTTCCAAAGTAGTCCCTGACTATTCCAGACTGTTCCAAGGAAGTCTTAGGTTGTCTCAGAGTGTCCCAGACTGTCGCAGACTGTCCCGGACTGTTCGAAAGATGTCCCAGATTTTCCCAGACTCTCCCAGACAGTCCCAGACCAGTACCAGACTGTTCCAAATAAGTTCCACACTGTCCCGGACTGTGCCAAATACTTACCAGATTGTCCCAGACTGTCCCAGACTGTTCGAAAGTAGTCCCAGACTGTCCCAGACTGTTCCAAAGAAGTCCCAGATTGTCACAGACTGTCCCAGACTCTTCCAAAGACGTCCCAGATTGACCCAGACTGTCCCAGACTGTTCCAAATTAGTCCCAGACTGTCCCATCCTGTTCCAAGGAAGTCTTAGATTGTCCCATACTGTCCTAGATAGTCGCAGACTGTCGCAGACTGTCCCAGACTGTCCCAGACTGTTTCGAAGTGGTCCCAGATTGTACCAGACTGTCCCAGATTGTCCCAGACTGTTCCAACGTAGTCCCAGACTGTCCCAGACTGTCCCAGACTGTTCCAAAGAAGTCTTAGATTGTCCCAGATTGACCTAGACTGTCCCAGACTGTCCCAAAGAAGCCCCAGACTGTCCCAGAATGTCCTAGACTGTCCCGGACTGTTCCAAAGTAGTCACAGGCTGTCCCCGACTGCTCCTAGGAAGTCTTAGATTGTCCCAGACTGTCCCAGACTGTCCCGGACCGTTCCAAAGTAGTCCGAGACTATCCCAGACTGACCCAGACAGTCCCTGACTGTCCCAGACTGTTTCAAAGACGTCCCAGATTGTCCCACACTGTGACAACGAAGTCCCAGACTATCCCAGACAGTCCCGGACTGTCGCGTCCTGTTCCAAAGACTTACCAGATTGTCCCAGACTGTCCCAGACTATTCCAAAGAAGTCCCAGGTTGTCCCAGATTGTCCCAGACTGTTCCAACGTAGTCCGAGAGTGTCCTGGAGTGTCCCAGACTGTCGCAGACTGACCCAAGAGAGTCCCAGACTGTCCCAGACAGTGGCAGACAGTCCCAGACTGATCCAAATTCGTCCCAGATTGTCCCATACTGTCCCAGACATTCCCAGACTGTCCCAGACTGTCCCACACATTTCCAAAGAATTGCCAGATTGTCCCAGACTGTGCCAACGAAATCCCAGACAGTCCCGGACTGTCCCATCCTGTGAGTGTGTCCGCTAAATATTTCTCTGTATTCGACCTAGCCAGTGGATTCCACCAGATAGGAATGGATCCCAAGGACAGAACAAAAACGGCATTTACAACACCCAATGGGCACTACGAATACATCCGAATGCCCTTTGGCCTCAAAAACGCACCAGCAACATTCCAGAGGTTAATGGAGCAAGTTCTAACTGGACTACAAGGAACAGAGCTGTTTGTGTACCTAGATGATATCGTCATTTGCGCATCATCCCTTGAAGAACATGGACAGAAGGTCCGAGCTATGCTCCAACGACTGAAGGAACATGGATTAACACATCAACCGGATAAATGCGAGTTCCTACGTAAGGAAGTCACTAATTTAGGCCACATACTTTCGGAAGAAGGAGTTCGGCCTGACCCAAATAAACTGATAGCTGTAAAAAATTTCCCCATACACAAAAATCAGAAGAACATTAAACAGTTTCTGGGTTTAGCAGGATACTATCGAAGGTTCATTGCAAATTTCTCTAAGATAGCTAAACCTCTGACAAGCTTACTGAAGAAAGAAGTCACCTTTCATTGGGGACCAGAACAACAAGCTGGTTTTGAAACCTTGAGAGATATGCTGTGCCAAGAACCCATACTCCAATACCCAAATTTCAATGAGCCCTTCATTGTAACAACTGATGCTTCTGACTATGCCATCGGAGCTATTCTGAGTCAAGGAAAAATTGGTCAAGACCTGCCAATAGCATACACGTCAAGACTTCTGAACTCTGCAGAAACCAACTACTCGACAACTGAAAAGGAGTGTCTTGCTATCATCTACGCTGTAGCATACTTCCGACCCTATCTATACGGTCACAAGTTCACTTTGGTAACAGATCATCGTCCTCTAGTCTGGCTACACTCCGTCAAGGACCCTAGTTCACGACTGATGCGGTGGAGACTTAAATTAGCTGATTACGAATACACGGTCACATACAAGTCGGGTAAAACCAACCTAAATGCAGACGCACTATCCCGCAATCCAACAGTGCTCTCCTATCCAATAAAACCTAAGGAAGTAGACCGGCCATATAAGCCATTGCCGCATCAAAGGAAAATCAGCCTGGAAGACAGTACAATTGGGAAACGAATAAAAACAAGACCACGCCCAACTGTGAATTACAACGAGTCATCCACTAGCTCGCTAGATACAGACAACGATACGTGTCATGAAGAAACTGGAAATAGAAGCATGTTACCTTCCCTACTGACCGAGACAATACTGGAAGAAGAGGAAACCGAAGAGGCTAACAAAGAATCATCCCCTCGCGGAACTTCGACCTCCAAAGTCTGTTTGAAGAGACCTATAGCGACGACGAATCAGAACCTACGAAGGAACAATTGACAGTAGGAAGATTGAAACATCTATCCATGTTGGAATAGCAAGGCGTGTTTCAACACCTTAAGGTATTACTACGGACCAAAAAAAACAAAAGTTTTAATGTAAGATTTGAACAATCCAGCGTCAACTTTTGAATTGGTACAGTTCACTCACACACGCCCATCCCTGCATCGATAGGCGCACACTAATGTACATTGGATGTAGTAGTGTATATACGTATTGTGACGTGATTTTTCGAATCACGGTCCCAAGGCGGCTCCGGCTACCGATACAGATAACGTTCTCGATTTCTGGTTCTCTTCGGATCGCCACCCTGCTCAGAAGCTACGCTCTCGGATTGATTCGCATAGATATGTCAAGGCTCTCGGAAGATTTCGTTATTGTTTAGTGGAGGTCGAGGTGCTCGAATCTGCCGTGGGGAGATAGTCTCGACGTACCGAGTTGCCCGGCAGAGGAGAGTACCCGACGGAGACGTCTCCACGGACCGGCAGAAGCCCGGGTGAAATACCGGCGCCCCGCTGGAGATGGGCAAAGGGCTGTAGAGCGGGCGGAGATATGGTTTTGATACGGTTAAGGGCAGGAGAGGAACCTCCTGCCCGAGTTAAGGATGTGGAGCCCAGCTGTCGCCCGATGCCCTGGGGAAGCGGCCGTGGAGGATCTCCAGAATTACGTACCGATTCGTTAAGGAACGCTCTCGATTTGGTTTAAAGGGACGATTCGAAGGAGATAGAAGTGTTATCGGTTAAAAGGCTCTCGACCAATCAGAATGATTAGTTCTCGGATTTGGCTATTGTCAAAGCAGTCTGTCTCGGGGCACCGACCGAGGTGTCACGGGCTGGCTCGTGCTCCCGTGCTATCTGTTGATAGTTTTTCTTGCCGTGTTTCGCTCCGGTATAGCAAGTTCTCGAATCGTACAGTTCTCGCGTTGTTCTCGCGATATCCAGGAATTCTATGAATTCCTGTGAGTGTTACGGAGGTGAAGTGCTGTGCCTTAGTGCAGTGCTCACCAGAGTGTCCCTTGGATGCAGTTCTCGGCCTCCCCGGATTAGCTGTATCAGCTCCGGTGAGCCTTCCAATTTATTAATTGGTGAAGGGATCTCGATGGATAGTTTAGATTCGTTCTGATACGCTCTCGGTTCGTCGCTCTCTATCCCTCGCACTATTTGCCGGACTCGTACTCCGACCCTCTCTACCTCAAACCTAGCAGCCTGAGCGGCCGTGCATTTCCGTAACCGTCTGCTCCCGTTCGTGTGTCCAGTTGCGTTTGCTGATTTTACGCGACCCCAAAGATCAGCACCTACGGTTGCGTTTCTCGATTTCACGCGTCCCCAAAAATCGAAAGGATCCGTTAAGCTATCGCCTCGTCTGATAGGTTCCGTCAGAGCTCTCGTTCTTGGTGGAGTTGGGCCTGTTCCACCCCAACTCCCAGTTTATACCGGCTCGTCAGTTCCCGGTGAAAAAAGAATTGACTGGCGCCCGCCTGGCTTGCGGATGCACGAACGACGGGTGGACGGCCGAAGGTAACGTAGGTTGGTTCTCGAAGATAGTTCGTTCTCTTAAGTTTTGCTATCGGTGTCGGGTCACGAAAAGAAATACGTTACAAATGGCGCCCAACGTGGGGCCAGCCAGCAAATAGTGTGTTATCGTATGCTCTCGACTACTTTTGCTCGCGAAGAGATGCTCCCGAGCACGTCTCGTTCTCGACCTATGCTCCCGGTTACGATGATCCTTCGTAGATCCCGAAGCGGTCACGCTCGTTCGGCGATCGGTCCCCGATCTGCTGTAGTTCTCGAACCCTAGAAAAATTCCGATGCACTTTCTTGCATCAGGCTACCGCCTTGCGAAATCAAAAATCGCCAGTTATCGAACAGTTCTCGGTGAGGAAATTTCAAATTTCCTCCTCTCGCGATCCCCGCCCATCGGTGACGTTCTCGACGCGGTTACCCCTAGGTGACAGCAAGGTTACCGCTTTATTGTGAAGCTTAGGCTAACACGGTAAACGGTCGCGAATATTCCCCTCCGGGAATCTTCGACTTTGAAAAGTCGCGTTCTCGTTCCCCGCTGGTGACGCTCCTTGAGTTGTCATACCCGGGTCAGCTAGGTATTGTTACACCGAAGACGGTTATCGAAACGGTTCCCGAATTCTGAAAACAAGTTTTTCAGAAGATTTCGAAGGACCCCCTACCCTAGAGTCCTGGTTCGCGACAGCCGAAATCGGTAGGTTCTCGGTCACTTCGTCCTGGTACCTCGTTGTGTGCAGACCTCCTCTTGGAAAGCGACATGACACCAAGGCACCCTAGTAGATCGATTCCGATCACCGTAGCTCTCGACTATCGAATCTTGCTCTCGATTTAAAGGACCTTCCCTAGGTTTGCTCTCGTTTAAATAGTTCTCCCGAATCGCCGGTCAGTTGGGAATTTCGAGGGGATCTCCTGTGTTCCGTGGGCGAGTTCGCGAAGTCCGACCTTCCGGCATAGGATAACGTCGGTGCTCTGGTACACGCGCACACGCGTAGGCTCGCGAATTCCTCGGTGGAAACTGTCAGTGACAGTCAGCTCCCGGTTTCCTTCGTCGGTCGCCCGTCATGGCCGAGGAGTTGAAGGCTCTGCGGTCCGAGAGACCCCGGTCTCGAAGACCAAGGGGACCGAAGGCGTCCCTCGGTGGTCCGCCGACGCCACCGGCTCTCGGTTCCGTCAAGGGGACCAACGGGAGTAGGGCTTGCCCGAAACCTTAGGGAAACCCTGACGTAGCTATCGGTGTGGACTCCATAGTCCTGGATCTCGTACTTGGCCTTCGGGCCAATTGCTCTCGTTACCGGCTCTCGGGCTCAGCTCTCGTTATGTGTGTCGCACGACCGCTCAGCTCTCGTTCAAGGAAGGGACCCTAGGTCCCAACCTTTGTTATGTGTGTCGAAAGACCGCTCAGCTCTCGTTAAAGGAAGGGACCCAACAGTCCCAACCTTTAGGGTCTAGATCGCAAGGTCTACGGCTCTCGCTAACGGAAAGGACCTTCAGTCCCAGCTTTCGGTACGGGAAATCTAAGATTCCGAAGCTCGCGTTATCGAGACGGACGTCAAGTCCCCTCTCGTGAACCGTGGAACGCGAATCCGCGCAGCTCGCGTTGACAGGGCAGACCACGGGCCCTAGTTCTCGATCCGCGAAACGCGAAACCGCGCAGCTCTCGAAGAAACAGAAGGATCCGAGATCCTAGCTCCCGGTGTGCGTGCGAAGGCTGACGGTTCTCGAAGAAGCAAGGGGATTCGTGAAAACCCTTAGTTCGCGATACGCGTGTCAAAGGACAGCCGCTCTCGAAATATAGGCCTCCGGCCTCAGTTCGCGACGTGCGAGTCACGGGACTCGAGTTTCGGAAAGTGGTTCCTCAAGCCCAGCTCGCGAAGATGGACAGCCATCAAGCTCACGGAATACAGCTCTCGGATATAATACGAAGATCCCTAAAGGGTAACGTACGCTCTCGACTTTCGTGTTTGTCCGCGTCCTGTCATCATCGTTCAGTGTCCGTTTGTCGATCTGTGTTGAATACTTTCTCGGGGCGAGAGAGGATCAACCTCTCACGCGTTCTCGGTTCGCCTGCGAAACATATTAAATCAGTTCTCGGCAGTAAACAGCAGGTGAACAAGGCTCGCTATCGTTATGGCTCCCGAAATAAGCTATGCTTAATACTTTCTCGAAGCGAGAGATGACACATCTCTTGCGGGATCTCGATCTACCCGCGAAAAATAAGAAATTAGCTCTCGACAGTAACCAGCGGGTAGACCCTCGTGCTATCGAAGAAGAAGAAAATCAGTTCTGGGTCTCTAGACTTGGCTCACGACAGCGAGGATAACCGACCTCAGCTCTCGTTACAAAAAAAAAAAAAAAAAATTTTATGAGATCTCGCTTCGCACGTGGACAGGGAATCACCGAGAATAATCGGTGGAGAAAACAAAAATTCCCCGCGTGAAGATACCGAAATTATTCCTATCTGGAAACGGATAGTAGCTCTCGATATTATTGTTCTCGAATAATATTGTCACGCCGAGGAAAACCAAATCTCGTGCCGCTCTCGGTTTACCCGTGACAAGGTAAAAGGCTCTTGCGTGTAAACACGCGTAAGAAGGCAAACGATCTCGGAAAGGAATTAAGTCGATTCCCCGCTCTCGAATTAATTCGCCACTTGGTCTGAGGACCATGCGAAGAGATATCGCTACAGAAAGAAAAAATAATAGTTCATTTCTCGAGCCGAGAGAGTAAACATCTCTCGCGCGATCCCGGCTTACCCGCAAAATATTAATTGAATAGCTCTCGACAGTAACCAGTGGGTAAGACATCGTTCGCTCTCGGATTATCGTATTTTGCTTTCTCGTTCCAGGAGACCCCGGTCCCTGAAATAGTTCTCGATTTCAGTTCACGACTTAAGTACGGCCTAAGGGCCAGAACTAGCTCACGATCGGAAGTAGGACAGAAGGGTCTAGTTACCGAGTTCTCGAATAGTGATCTTTAAACATCTTCTCAAGCCTACGAAGTATCAGGCAGCTCTCGCCTTACCTACCTCAATGTTATTGTTGTCACTCTGTCTCGCTCTCGCTCATAACGGTGGGTAAGAATACCGGCTATCGAAACTGGTTTTGACCGACCACAGTTCACGAAGTAAATTAGTAAATGTCGTAATTGACAAGCTCTCGGCCGAAATAGTAAATTCGGAAAAGTAAATTTTCTCGAGCTGGAGAAATTTCTCCGGCTGGTTTTCGATCTTCCCCGCCATCATCTAGCTCTCGACAGTAAACAGGGGAATGAATAATAAGCTATCGAAAGAAAAATAAATAATATAATCAAGTTCTCGAATATGTCGGAATACCGACGAAAATATTCTAATCAGGAAGTTAGCTCTCGGTCAGATCTGCTTGCACTAGCTCTCGTTTCGATCTCTAAGCCTCAACCACTCTTAAGAGGTGGGGAGTTGTGACGTGATTTTTCGAATCACGGTCCCAAGGCGGCTCCGGCTACCGATACAGATAACGTTCTCGATTTCTGGTTCTCTTCGGATCGCCACCCTGCTCAGAAGCTACGCTCTCGGATTGATTCGCATAGATATGTCAAGGCTCTCGGAAGATTTCGTTATTGTTTAGTGGAGGTCGAGGTGCTCGAATCTGCCGTGGGGAGATAGTCTCGACGTACCGAGTTGCCCGGCAGAGGAGAGTACCCGACGGAGACGTCTCCACGGACCGGCAGAAGCCCGGGTGAAATACCGGCGCCCCGCTGGAGATGGGCAAAGGGCTGTAGAGCGGGCGGAGATATGGTTTTGATACGGTTAAGGGCAGGAGAGGAACCTCCTGCCCGAGTTAAGGATGTGGAGCCCAGCTGTCGCCCGATGCCCTGGGGAAGCGGCCGTGGAGGATCTCCAGAATTACGTACCGATTCGTTAAGGAACGCTCTCGATTTGGTTTAAAGGGACGATTCGAAGGAGATAGAAGTGTTATCGGTTAAAAGGCTCTCGACCAATCAGAATGATTAGTTCTCGGATTTGGCTATTGTCAAAGCAGTCTGTCTCGGGGCACCGACCGAGGTGTCACGGGCTGGCTCGTGCTCCCGTGCTATCTGTTGATAGTTTTTCTTGCCGTGTTTCGCTCCGGTATAGCAAGTTCTCGAATCGTACAGTTCTCGCGTTGTTCTCGCGATATCCAGGAATTCTATGAATTCCTGTGAGTGTTACGGAGGTGAAGTGCTGTGCCTTAGTGCAGTGCTCACCAGAGTGTCCCTTGGATGCAGTTCTCGGCCTCCCCGGATTAGCTGTATCAGCTCCGGTGAGCCTTCCAATTTATTAATTGGTGAAGGGATCTCGATGGATAGTTTAGATTCGTTCTGATACGCTCTCGGTTCGTCGCTCTCTATCCCTCGCACTATTTGCCGGACTCGTACTCCGACCCTCTCTACCTCAAACCTAGCAGCCTGAGCGGCCGTGCATTTCCGTAACCGTCTGCTCCCGTTCGTGTGTCCAGTTGCGTTTGCTGATTTTACGCGACCCCAAAGATCAGCACCTACGGTTGCGTTTCTCGATTTCACGCGTCCCCAAAAATCGAAAGGATCCGTTAAGCTATCGCCTCGTCTGATAGGTTCCGTCAGAGCTCTCGTTCTTGGTGGAGTTGGGCCTGTTCCACCCCAACTCCCAGTTTATACCGGCTCGTCAGTTCCCGGTGAAAAAAGAATTGACTGGCGCCCGCCTGGCTTGCGGATGCACGAACGACGGGTGGACGGCCGAAGGTAACGTAGGTTGGTTCTCGAAGATAGTTCGTTCTCTTAAGTTTTGCTATCGGTGTCGGGTCACGAAAAGAAATACGTTACAGTATATACACCGAATACAGTCTCAAACGCAATGTTGCCGTAACGCTCTTTTGTCTAGCCGTCGTACGAGATATTTCGTAATAAATATCGACTTCTTTCATGTCTATCAATAAATCCTATGAGTAAAAAGTTCTGACTAAAAATCTAAAAAATTCCTAATTTTTTCCTTTGCCACATATTAGTTTTTCATCGGAATTACACGGACGAGTCAAATGCAATAAAAAAAAACCATGCGCTTTTTATTGGCCAGGTATAGGGAATACGTGTTACGAGTCCTGACTTTAACTCGGAAATACTCGGAAACTGATGAGTGAATCGTGTTAAAAATTTGTAGAGAGATGTACTGCTATACAAATTAGACGTAAAACAAATTTCAGCTCGATTACACGGTTTTGAATTTACCGTAGTAATACCTTAAACGAGCAGCGAACCCACCATTGAGTGTATTCTTACCGTCCGGAATTCACTCAAATATTATTCACGTTACCTCCGGTCGTTCCTTTTCTTTGGTTACTTCTAAATTTTTGTTATCAAATTTAAGGCCTCACTGGCCACTACGGCCTACGTAACACTATAAATAAAATTATTTATTATGTTAATTTTTTACTTTATATTAATATTAAGAACTTTAATTGCTATATCTTCTCATTCGTGAATAGTTATTTGAATAATATTAGAGATTAATTTAATAAGACTCATCCCCATTATTATACTACATAAAATAATTAATAGACAATATAATTATATTGTCTATTATACCCAGCTACGCTGGGTTTTCGAATTCAGCCTAGGGTAAATCTAGTTGACCGTGTTAAGCTAGATCGGGAGGAACGACGACGGTACTAACGCGAAGTTCTTCCAGGTGGGTCTATAGAAGACTAATTAAATTGAAAATTTGGCTCCTTCCCTCCTCTTGAAGATCCGGTAGCCGTGGAAGGGGAATTTTGATGCTACAGAACTCTTGTTCACAGGAGCGGTTGGAAATACTGTTTGGAAGCCTTTCAGTCACCTGGGGTTGTGGCTGTCCTCGTGCGGACCTCTAGGAGCTAACAGCAAACCGGATGGAAACTGCGCCTGGTCTCACGGTGAGCAACAGTAGACCGTCTGCGCCTAGTGGAAGAATAAAGAGCTCACCACTTCCAGGTTGAAGCGATTCTGAGGACGTCTCTTCGGAGCTAACAGCAATCCAGATGGAAGCTGTGCCTAGACGTTTCAGGGAGCCATCTGGATGATACAGGGTCTTACTGGTATTCAGCAGCTGTTTTAATTTCTCAAAAGCTAAGGTATGATTGTCATTCCAAGTGAATTATAAGTTTTTCTTGAGGAGCTCGCAGAGCAGCTGCTATTGGATATTGATGTTTATAAAACGGGCTATTTTCAGTAAGTAGAATTTGGTGTTGAACTTTGCTTGTACATGCCGGTACATCATTAAAAATCTCTAAATTGCGTTTTAAAACAACTAATAATTCTTCCTTTTCTTTTTCTGATATTTCTCCGCATTGGAGAGTCGCCATATCGATTGGCACGCTAGCGGTCAAAAGTGGCGACATCTCTGAGTGAGCGCGTGAAGTTCCTAACGAAGGCTGAAATATCTGTCCGCTAAGTTTAGCTGAATTGACAGATGAACAGCAACATTTTCCTTTTTTAGCGTTATTTATATTGATTTTAGTATCACGTGTGTTATTACAACTTGGTTTATCATTAGCTCATATTTTTGTTCTATTTTTAATACTGTCAACAACCATTACCGGAGGCTGGCTATTTAAGTGAGGTTGGGTTCCCCGTGTGCAATTGACAGGTGAGACTACATTTATGTTTTTATCAGTTTTTTCTATGTGAATATTACTCTCAATAGCCACTGTTGGCTCTCCGTTTGTCATAGGAACCTTCAAGTCAATATTTTTATCCTCAGAGTTGTTTACAATATCATCTTCTTTTAGATCTTGGTTGAAACTGTCTCGCCCCTGATAAAAAGGAATTAATAGTTCTCCAGAAGTTAAATAGACACAACGATCATCTAAATTAAGTGAAACCTGGTGCTTTCCTAGCCAGTCTGTTCCTAAAATAAATCAGTTACTACATTTGGCACTACGTTCAGGCTAGTACTGAATATTTGTTTTGCTATATCGACTTCTCACAAAACTTGCTTAGTGTTAATTGCTTTTCTTGCACCAATAGCATTAATCGAGACTATGGAACCGCAAGGAAGCACTGGGATCTGTTTTCTACAAGTTTTGGAGATACGCTCCAGGCAACTTATGGAAATACAAGATATTTCGGAACCTGTATCTAGTAAGGCCAATACAATAGTATTATCTATTGTTACCTTAAAGCGAAAGTTAACCCTATTTATTTTGTTTCCTTCTTTAGTATGATCAGAAGTATTTGCTTCTTCTGGCTCACTCCACCATAATGTTAACAGCTCTCGTCCAAGTGGGGTAGCCTTCGAGAGCTTGTGAATTTTCCGCTGGCATTGCAATTTCCTCTGGATCCCCCGAAACCAAACATTCAGTGGGGTTACTTGATTATTTAATCTGAGTTGGATCTCATTCAGTAAGCTCACTTTCCAATAGTTGGATATGCTTTGCATTAACCTGAGAAGTAGGTATATTAGGATTAGTATGCGCTGAAGGTCTCACTAAGTTATTCCTACCGTTCGTTTGGTAAATATTGTTATAATTTTTAGCCAAACCAGGATTATTCCTCGCAGCCGTGGCTGGTCGTATGGCTTGTTCCGACAATGGAACCCTGTTGGTAGAAACGCTAATAGGAGGTCTTCGTGAGTAAAATTTCGGACTATTCTCACTAGTTAAAATTCTAGGGGTTTGTGGTTTGCTTTGGATAGGCGGTTCCATGTAATAATTGTTAGACTGAGTAGCCTTACGTTGCCGTTCAGTGTTTTCGACGAATTCTAGTAATTCGTTCAAGCTCTTTGGAGGTAAGTGTGTCAAAAAGATTTTAAGTTGCCTGTCAAACTTTCTAGAAAAATACCAAATAATTTCTTCTGTTTTCATAGGTGGTTCCAGAACAGGAATAAGACCCCTGACGTAATCTGTAATGGTAATTCCACTCTGGGCACGATATTTACCATTCATGAATTGCAGTTTCAAGCTAGATTGCTGTTCTAAACCCTATAAGTGATCTAAGAATTGCTGCTTAAATTCAAAGTAAGATTCTGTCATTAACATCTCAGCCCAGATTTCGGTGCTGTCATCCATGTTTCTAATCATAATATTGATGTTTTCAGTCAGGTAAATTAAGGAATTTATTTATTTATTATATATTGTGACGTTATTTTTGGACGTCACAAAGGTCCCGGATTGGTTACTTTCGTTTTTCGATTTCGGGACGCATTCACGTCCCTCTTTCCAATAAAATGTTACGCAACCGGCCAAGAGCTCCAGGGTCATAGGCATTAGGGAACATTAAGTTAATATTTTCGTATACAAATATTTCATACGTCACGACCACTTCACCGGAACTGAGCCATCCGGACAGCTGGAAGCCCACGACGGAGGATAAGCAGATTTTATGCCGAGGAACGTGGAGAGCCGCCGTGCCGACCTGACGACTCCACCCTATAAGGGACCCTACCCGACAAAGAAGACGGAGGGTCAACCCAAAAGGACAGAGCCATGGACTTCACCCTACCTATCGTTTATATCGTCAATACCGATGGTCCCCAGCATTGGGACTAGTAACGAGGACGAGGAGGTCCCGAGTTCCGCGAGACTCCTCGTGCTGAAGATCAACGGGCCCCTGAGTGGAGGCACCGTAACTGGCTTGCCATAGGAGGCAGAAACGACCAGACCTACCGAAGTCATCAGGATCTCAGCCACTATCGTCGAGGACAGGGCCGGAATCTCATCGCCGCCAGAGGCCACTGGACACCCCGAGCTACGGCAGCGAGGCTGTGACTATGTTCCGCGTAGCTAGCGAACTTACGACCAGGACGTCAAAGTGTTGCGTTTAGTCCGCGATTGGAACTTTTTATTTTACGCCGCCCTTCCGAGTACTATGTATCGTTTCTCAAAGGAAGGCTCCGGCATCTACCGAATATTATCGAAGTCCGTCTCGTAGGGGTAAGGCGATTAAACCACAGATGTCACTCGAGTATCATATCGTTTGTTTTTATCGAGGAATAGTCCAACGGCATGACTTTTGTAACGGCGTAGTAATACGAGTATTGTAAATCCTCCCGAGGATCTAATTGGCTATCTAAGGGCACTACTTTTGATTGCTGGTGGGGACGCGAGTCCCAGCCCTACAGTGAATTTTACTTGTCGAACATTCTTGTCTGAGTTACCATCGTGGTCGGGTGCGAATTTTGTATCGTCAGTAGTTGCAATAGTACCGGTAAGCATCTTGTAACGAGTCACGAAATCTTTTCCATACAGCTAACTTTCCTATCGTTTCCGTGTTCGCGTTTTTCCCAGGGCCTCCGCCTATGGATGATTTCAGTATCGCTAACGTGGAAAAGATTCCGTGTATCGCCTATATTTTTCTAGTGAATTATTATTTCTTGATTTTGTAATCTTTTCTTAGCGCAAAAGTCTCGTGACCCTGGAGACCTAACAGACAGAATCCGCGAGTTCTCGCTTCACGAGGACGCGTGTAGTGTATCGTGTTTGTCTCGCTTCCCGAGACTTCACGTAGCGTCGCGTGTGTCCCGCTTCACGGGGGTTCACGTATCGTATACGACAGTTCCGTAAAAGAATTACTTTAGATTTTGTTTGATTTGCCTAAATTGTTATTAGTTGTCTTTATTTGACTTGTTTCGAAATTGTTATTAGTTAATTGTTGAAATTCTCAATCGTCCTGAATAAAGGACACCTGTTATTGTTTTCTATTCCGAGGTTCTCATTCTCCTAATCAAATCCCTTACCAACACCTCGGTGATCCCTGCCCCTCTACCATCTCGCGAATTATCTGTGCTGGTCGGTGGCACTTTCTCCGTCCCTTCTGGAATTATTTTGCAGATTTTGTCTCGTGACGCAAAGGTGCGTCTGGCGCCCAATCGGTCTTTTTCAGTATCGTATTCCAGGGGGATAGAGGTCTATAATTTGTCGACGGAAAATCAGCCGTTTTGCTACGAGCGGCTCGAGTAATCAAATTCGGTTATAATTCGAGAAAAGAGTTTTCGTCACAATATATATATTTATTATATATCCAGTCAGTATGCATTTCTTATGGGAATGATGATGAACACAGTTGATGATGGGTGGGTGAATTTTATACTCACAATAGTCGAATTTCCAGTGTAACCTCTTGACCTTCTCTGCAAGAATGGTCATTATCTATGCACGGATTAATTATACTTTATATGGTCATAAAGGTATAGTACTGTACTACTTTTGTCCGGATCGATCAAGAATGATGCTTAAATACTTAAACTGGTTATAGACATTTTAACTTGATACGAGTGTCTCAGAAATTCACCTCTATAGAACAGTCACTGCGAAACGTCTCGATTAACAATATCGATAAGATCACAGGAGGGTGTTTTGAATCCTGGGGGAAAATCAAAGGCAGAATATTTTCTCGCGACAGTTTATGACGATCGAGGAATTTTCTATACAAAAGAAATTTCACGTTTCTAACGAGTAAAAGATATCAAAGCTTTCCTTAAGAAGATAAACAGAGTCATAAATAAAGTATATTTTTCATAGCTGTAAAAAAGTCTCTCCTTAACTTAATGTCTCAATATTCAAATAAAAAGGCATTACGATCATTTAAGAAACATAATGATATGATATATTTTCATTTTGATAAATACAAAATTGAATAGACAGGGTCGTCAATTTTTATAGATATACGTAAAGCGACGTGTACAATGGATTAATTTATCACTCGGTATATAGCACGAGCGATACCCCTTTCACGTGCAGAAATAGGTACTGAATAAGAGAACGAAGAGCAACAGGCCACATCATTCGTTCTTCCACTTTCGCCTTTGCATATATAACATACATACAACGAAATGCACCGACCGTCGCGTGGGTGGCGTGCAAATAGTAAACTGTTGAACAAATGCAGACCTCGGTTATTCTTTGAATAGCGCATTATATTTCCGTCAACAGGTTCTGGTATAATTGTTCGCAACTACCTACGAAGTGTAAAAATCCACAATAGTTTGCAGACCTTTAAAGTTTCCTGTGCAATGGATACGCCGCGCAGTTAGCTCTCTTACCAGGGATACGCGCATGCATGCATATGTAATGTATACATTTTCTAGCATTTAGTTACTGCTGCCAACATGTAGCAGAGATATTATCGTCTACGTAGCCTTACGCTAAACGGGAAAACTTTTCGTGACTCTAAGCATCCTAAAGAAGGACCTCTGGAGGTCCTCTTCAGCTGATATCATTATGGTGAATTATTACAAGTGCAGTTGGCATCTCTTACTCGGATAAGACATCGCTCTGACTTACGTACGTCTGAACTCATGTTTGATACTTGATTAATTTATCCATTTATCCATTACTTTACAGTCAAGTGATATCCAAGCCCATCATGTTTCATAGTGAAAAAAAAATCTATACCGTTTTGTCATTTATTTCCATAGTCTGTCACGTGACTATCAGACCTCTCGTAAAACGAAACTTTTTTTACATCTTCTTGATGGCAGTCAATGCTTTCCATTCTCTAGCACTAGCCAATATCCCTATGAATATTCATGCACAATGAAAGTTTAAAAAATCGATAAAAGCGTGTACCTTGCACGTAGTCGGTATAATTGACATTCTAGGATTTAGATTGTCAGTACTATATCATACATGAACATGTAAAATTCTTGGATACTAAAATTTCAATTTTCTAAAAGCTGTCATTTATTTAAGTTTTTACTTAATAGTAAAAACTATATAACATATATGCCACTACAGTCCAGGAACAACGTAAAGTATCAATATTGCATATATTGTATATTGTAACATTATCAACAGCCTGTTCTTTTTTTTTCACAATTTTTTTACCGTTTAACATAACCAATCTCATTATCACAAAATTACAAGCTGATCCCGCGAAAGTTGTTCTGCCATATAAATTATTTCTAGTGAATATGTTGGTTGTTAAATAAAATATAACGAATGTATTGTAAGTGTTTGGGGATGGGATCTATGACAAAAAGAGGAATTGAGCGCTGTAGACGATGACCGCCGATAAAAACAAAAAAACACCAACCATTCATTTTCTCAATTCAATGTATTTCATTAACATAATGGACATATTCATTGTTTTCATTTTCGTACTTTTGCCCATAGCACCAATCACGACTTTTGGATGAGCGGAATATTCAATATCTGGCTGGTACTCGAATGCGAGACGAAGGAACGAAGCGGATGTAAATGCTCGATGCACTTGTTGGCGTTGTAGGTCATTTGCTCTGCGTGTGTTAACTACGAACCGTCGCGCTTGTCTCTGTTCCAATTTTCGTTGTTGATTTCTTTCATCTCGTGCCTCTTGTGATTGAGATGCACGCAATTGCGACATGCTCACACGCATATTTTCGTTATCTTCTTGGATTTGTTTGTTTGTTCTTTCTCCTCTATTATTTCTCCTATTTGTTGTTCTATTCCCTCTTCTTCCTAAATTCGCCCCCTTCCGTCTTCCTGGCATTGTTCACTGTAATACTCACACACACAAATATACAAAATTGTTTTAATTACTTATGAAAAACCGTATACCGATAATGGATTTATTCTTTTAGTATTTTACCAACCTTTTTTATAAATTAAAATTGTTCACTGTATACACACACAAATAGACAAAATTGTTGTACTTACTGATGAAAAACGGTATACCGATAACTGATTTCTTCTTTTAGTAATTTACCAACCTTTCTTATAAATTAAATTTTTTCACTCTAATACACACACACACACACACACACACACACAAATAGACAAAAATTCTTGTACTTACTGATGAAAAACGGTATATCGATAATGTATTTGTACTTTCAGTATTTTACCAACCTTTTTACAGTCATAAAATACGCATGTATTGCTTATAAATCAAAATTGACATTTCATGATTGAAATTTCAAAATGACGCGCGTGCGTGACGCATGCGTGGATGAAAGTTGGATGAGGCGGACGTCGCGGCATCTATCATTCGACGACAAATAATTTCGTTCTGTTTGAAATACGAACGACGGTAGTAGATACACACCACCATTGGCCGTCACAACAAACCCCCACCACTGTCCCGATGAGTCATAGAGCGCATCGCGCTGTGTCCCCCCGCGCTGCACTATGGCGCCACCCCCTCGCCCATGTGGGCGGCTCTCCCCACTACCACCCTATGCCGAGCTCCCCCACCACGCAGGCCCTGGTCCTAAGGCCCGAAACCCCCCGTAGCAACAGTGCTGCATGTCCCCAGGGGCCTATCACGGTCGGTAATTATGCACTGACCGCCGGTCGGTAACTTTTTTTAATTATCCTAAGGAGGTAAGTGCTGAAGTAGACCAGTGTTTTTGTAAGAAATGCTATATATATATTATAAAAACTGCCTGATGTGATACATTTTTGATGATTAGCCTAAACCCTGTATAGAGGAATACGCTTAATGTTTATCCCCCAAAAAACACTTACGTGTAAAAAACTACGCCAAGTACAGGAGTGCTGTGTATTCCTCTAATAAAAAGTATTGATATCAGATTATTGAGGCCAAGTACATAAGTCACTACATGTTTGCCTATTATATTATCTAGCACTCGCCCATCATTTTTATTGTAATTTCAAAATTTCCTATAACGTTTTCACTACTCTTTTACATTACTACTGTTTCTCTTAGATGATTATGAATTAATAGTTATTTAATAATTAATAAAACTTTAGCTGATTCCTTATCGAGTACTACTTGGCGGGTCCGTGCAATTCTTGATATAAATTTGCATTCATAATGCCAGTCATTAAACTCAAAACCAATGTCAACTTTCTATATAGAGCTTATTAACAATAACTCGTTAATAATAATCAGGATAAAATCTTAATAACAAACATATAATTTTAGGATACTATTAGTACGTTCAAAGTAAGTACTTTGGAATTTCTGGCACGGACCCGCCAAGTAGTACTCGATAAGGAATCAGCTAAAGTTTTATTAATTATTAAATAACTATTAATTCATAATCAACTAAGAGAAACAGTAGTAATGTAAAAGAGTAGTGAAAACGTTATAGGAAATTTTGAAAATACAATTAAAATGATGGGCCAGTGCTAGATCATATAATAGGCAAACATGTAGTGACTTATGTACTTGGCCTCAATAATCTGATATCAATACTTTTTATTAGAGGAATACACAGCACTCCTGTACTTGGCGTAGTTTTTTACACGTAAGTGTTTTTTGGGGGATATCACAAGTTTTTGTTGTTCAACTGGACATAGAAGTTTTAAGCACTGAAATCTATCTAATCAGAAAAATATATTGCGGTGTGGAAAATGTTTAATGGCATATAAATTTAATTTGTAAGTACCTTTTTCTAGAAATGCATAAAGACATATACAAATTTTTAAAGAAAATGTAATCTTCAATGCATGTAAGCGTCGTTAATGGTGTCCAGCTTGTTGAAGCCGTGTGGTAAACGTAAGAGAGGAGAGTGTGCTGGATTATTTCAGGCCTTGTACCTCAGGCCGTGCGAACATCAAAGAGGATACTATAGTTTGAGCGAAGCACCAAAGCTTGTTGCACACTTTTCTGGACTACTACGTCCGACACCTAGATACAAGAAACTACGGAGCGGAACACCTGGACACCCTGAACTTCCACATCCGACACCTAGATACAAGAAACTACGGAGCGGAACACCTGGACACCCTGAACTTCCACATCCGACACCTAGATACAAGAAACTACGGAGCGGAACACCTGGACACCCTGAACTTCCACATCCGACACCTAGATACGGAAAACTACGAAGCGGACTACCTGGACACCCTGGACTTCCACATCCGACACCTAGATACAGAAAACTACGAAGCGGAATACCTGGACACCCTGAACTTCCACATCGGACACCTAGATACAGAAAACTACGAAGCGGAATACCTGGACATCCTGCACTTCCACATCCGACACCTAGATACAGAAAACTACGAAGCGAAATACCTGGACACCCTGGACTTCCACATCCGACACCTAGATACAGAAAACTACGAAGCGGAATACCTGGACACCCTGGACTTCCACATCCGACACCTGGACACAGGAAACTACGGAGCGGAATACCTGGACACCCTGAACTTCCACATCCGACACCTGGACACAGGAAACTACGGAGCGGAATGCCTGGACACTCTGGACTTCCACATCCGACACCTAGATACAGAAAACTACGAAGCGGAATACCGGGACACCCTGAACTTCCACATCCGACACCTAGATACAGAAAACTACGAAGCGGAATACCTGGACACCCTGAACTTCCACATCCGACACCTAGATACAGAAAACTACGAAGCGGAATGCCTGGACACCCTGAACTTCCACATCCGACACCTAGATACAGAAAACTACGAAGCGGAATACCTGGACATCCTGGACTTCCACATCCGACACCTAGATACAGAAAAGTACGAAGCGGAATACCTGGACACCCTCGACTTCCACATCCGACACCTGGACACAGGAAACTACGGAGCGGAATGCCTGGACACCCTGGACTTATACGACCGACACCTAGATAGAAAAAACTACGAAGCGGAATACCTGGACATCCTGGACTTCCACATCCGACACCTAGATACAGAAAACTACGAAGCGGAATACCTGGACACCCTGGACTTCCACATCCGACACCTAGATACAGAAAACTACGAAGCGGAATACCTGGACACCCTGGACTTCCACGTCCGCCATCTAGATACAGAAAACTACGAAGCAGAACAGTTGGATAAACTGTCACCTAAAATACGAGGAACTATGCCGAAGTACACATATACATAAACCCATATACGCGCGCTGCACATGAATGCTATTAAAAACTGAATAATTCTATACTGTTGTGAAAGCAGCCTTATACTAACTGGAAATTCGGTATGAACGGTAGCTTCACTTATAAAGTGTATTTGATTGTGTTGTGTATTCGTAAATTACTACCACCATACAGAGTACAAATAGGTAAAGAAGGCAGAGCAGTCAGCGCCATCTGTAGTGTAAAAAATGCGATGGACGTGCGAAGACGACGACGACAACGACTACGACGACGACGATGACGACGACGACGGAACTGGAATAAAATCATCTCGCTCGCCATCTCAATACGCCCTGATCTCGTATACTAATCGTACTGAACGTAAGGGCAATCAATTCAGGACCCTCAATTTCTATAGTGAATGTATCAATAACTTTTTCTCATGTATAGCGGTTAATAAGATATTTCGTTCCAAACACAGGTATAAGAGTTGACTCAAGTAAAGAGTCTCGGCGAGCTGTGCCCTGTACAGCCGGTTGCCTGTACTTGGCGCGAGACTCGACCGAGTCTCTTGATTCCCTACCACCCGTTACCATTATTGACAAGATATGAGGAGATGGAGGTGAAGGAAACAGAAAAGAAGAAAAATAGATATTTTAAATATAGTATATTGTATATTGCAAGAAACAGTAGCTGTACATATTTATTAAAAGAATAAGTCCTTAAGCATGGTCATTCTGGACAGCCGTGGCGCTCCGCACGAAGGAGAGGTACTCTTGGTTATACAGGGAGAGTAGCTCCACCAATAGCTGATAAAGAGCCGGCGACCACAGGCCTTTCTTTTCCAAAACCAGCCGAAGATCGGTGAATATGTTGGCCCTGGAGGGGTCATCCCCGCGGCGATCGAGCTCCGCAATCAGCGTGTCTTTGCAGCTGTTAGCGCTGTCGGTGATCTCGCGTAGTCTGCTTATTTGGACGGTCACGCAGCGCAAGACCCTTTGGAGATTTAGGTACGACACCCTCTTCATTACGACCATGGGTGTGTACGCTCTAGCTCTTTTAACGCCCGAGTCGTCGTTACTCGTAGATAGCGGTACAGATGGTTTGAAAATAATGGCCCGCTCGCCATACGAGTACGTGAAGATTATTTCGTGAGCGGGCGTGGCAATAGGTGTGTTAAAATCCTCAGGTACTTCCTTCATGTTGTCCTCGGCGACGAAGAATTTGTCGATGACGGGGAAGTGTTCGGCGACGATACCCCACTCGCTAGGTTCAAACTCCACACCGGAATAATCTTGATTAACGAGGCGTATTACAGGCGACAAGCCTCCCGATCGATTTAAAGAGAAGCCGGTAATGATTTGTTTCGAAAACGAGCGGTTTAACCCGTACACAGTGGACAGTAGTACTTGCTTCTTGTACATGGTGATTGTAGGAAGCGATAGTATACGATCAGTACGGGTGTCTGAGCAGTACTGCCTAAGGCGGTATCTAAAAAACGGATCATCGAAATATCATTGAACATATACCCCCACCACCACAGCCTCCGCCACACACTGTATTCACAGGATACAGCGGACAAAGAGTACATGGCCTTGACAGAGTATTCTGCTGATACCGTAGGATGTATCAGAGATGACTAGATACTGATACCCTATAGCGCGTGCATCTACATCAGCGTTAACATGATCCAGCGGCATGCGCGAGCGTCCACTGATGTACAGTCTGAGAAAGTCAGTAGAATCGCTACAGTGGTACATTGCACAAAGAAATTTATAAAGCTGTACGAAGAAGAAATGGCGCACTACGACGGCGAGGAATTTTTGCGGCATAGGCGTATACAAAGGGCGAAGACACGAGCCCTCTACCGCTATGCAAACCCCGAACAATATCCAGAGGAAGAGACCATACGAGAGTGGCTGCGATTAGGTCATTTAACGGGTGTACCGCTAGTATCGATATACATGTCGAAACCGGGAGCCCCGGACGCTGATGAGCTATACGGTGATAACCCCGACATGATCTGCCGCAAGGGTTGGGCCTCTGGTGTGAGGCCAGTGATACTACCGGAGCTATTTATCGCTGCTATACTGGACAAGGGATACCGCGATTTCACACGGTGTAGCGTGACGCTGGGTTTTATCGGTGATCAGCGTTGTAACGATAGCCCTTACGCACAGCGCGTATGCACCCACGAGTGGCTGGCAAAAGACGAGTGGCGTATGTCCGACGATGGTAGCCCCAAGTGCCGCATCACATATCGACGCCCGATGATCAGGTCAGCCCTAGCGATGCTACGAAGCAGGTGTGAACGGCCCACACCGGAGGAGTTACCGCGTCACGCACCTATGCGTCTGGAATCGCAGGCGTGGTTGGCGGCATTCAATCACCTCGAGAAATTACGCGAAAGCTGCGTCACCCTATGGTGTTTGAGGGCTATGCAGGCCTACGAGACAGCGCTAGACGCTCTGGAGAAACGATGCAGTCTGACAGAGTTTATAGGGTGCGTTACCCTGGCGACACGGGATGGTCCACCACACCTGAAATATAAGGAATGCCGTACGAGTGTGGTTAGCATGCCCAGCGGCCTTTACGCGTACCTGGAAGCACTCGACGACACGTGGGATGTCTATACAAGCCACGATGTGTACGATGAGGAGGGATAGCACGTGGAGGAATCGAACAATTTGGGGTACTATGCAATGGACACGCGAACAGCAGCCCGACGCAACATTCGACACGTACGGTGTATGGCAATTTTTCGCGACGAGAGCTGCGAGACACTACTGCAAGATGGTCGTGTCGGAACGGATATCGCCGTGCAACTCATAGGTGGCGATATCGATGAGTTCGATACTGTAAAAGATTGGTGCGATCTTCTGGTAGCTACGGATTGTAAAACAGAGTAACACGATACGCGTCTCTGACCCTTACATCGCGATGGAGAGAGAGAGATGGTGATGCAGGCTGGAACGGTGTGCGTCAGCAGATCGCTGCAACTACTGATGCATCACGTCTATACTGTTTTACACGTATTATGGATACACGGTATTTCGGGATCAGTGAACGAACGATCGATAAATTCTGTATATATATTTGTCTGTTTGCTACGATTGAAACGTTTTACCCAATTTTACCCGATTTTCGACGGATAACGCTGCCCTAAGAGAATCGTGATTTTTTTACCGCTGAATCAGCTGTTTTGCATGGTCACGTTTTAAGACACTGGTTTGAAATTAATATCGCAACGACTGTAAGATGGGCACGGGCTAGATGTACCCTGCTTTAGTTCGTATCACGCCGTCCCGGTAGATAGACTGATCACTTAGAGCAATCAACAGTTTAAAAAAAAAATGTCATCTGTAACGCATATTCGCAAATGTATTGTCGATTTTGTAAAGACCCGCCGTCTGATAACGCCTACAAACGTGCGATTATTCTCGCCGGTGTGGTGCAGAGAATTAAGATATTTTGGTTTACGCACGTTAACGCTTAGATTGAAAACTGTATTTGCCCATTGCACTCTACGCGTGCTAGCCAGGGGTCACGAGAGAGGGTATTTTAAAAACGACCCGTACATACTTTCGTTAGCCGTAGCGTGTATTAACAAACGGGGAGTGCGCGATAACCGTATCACCAGGGCTATTATAGTCGATCATGCGTTCCACGAAGGTATGTATTTTCCACCTACCGGTAATATTGCTTAAATAAACTGCTTTTAAAAACTAAATAAATTTTACAAGAATTAACGCGATTTCGCAACGACGATGCACCCGAGGAGGAGGAGGAGGAGGACCGGTTGCTTTTAGGGTGCCTCAAACGTGTGGAGGATGAGATTTACCCGGAGCCAAGCACCAGCACCGCGATGATGCACTACGTTAACGGTAAAGCATATACTTTTTAAAAAAAGTTTACGTCTAATATACGTTTTTAAAAAAAAGTGCCAGGACCATCGACAGCCCTGAACACGCGAGCGGCTGAAGAAGAAGGAGAAACACGTTACGACACACAGGGTATGTGTCATACAGCGTCGAAAAAAAAAAGAAAAAATGTGTTGTGCTATTCATAAATTTTTACAGACGCGTTCATGGCTATAGCGTCGAACGCCGACGAAGACGGCGACGACGACGACCAGGATGATGTCGACGATCGCTCCACCGCTTCCAGCGATTCAAACGAGCACGATCCAGGTAATAATGATAAAGTACAGAAACCGCTGAAAATTTATTTGTGTGAAAATAAAAAAAATAAAAAAATTGTAGATTCGCTCGATACGGATATAGACAGCGATAGTCGGGACCCTGTGGTACAGGGTGCCCTGCTACCACCGCCTAATCTGGCCAATGCTGAAGAACCGATACTCTGGGTTGCCAGGAACGGTGTGCACGTAGCGGCGGATGCCGACAAGGTTGCTGAAGTATTAGCAGAGCTCGATGCCGATGATGATGATGATGATGAGAATCCAAACGACCCGGAAGAAGGTAGCGTGAAAAGCTATGTTCCTTAGCGTTGTTGTAAACCATAATATAGATTTGGAAACGTGCCTACGTCAGAAGCGACGGATGGCCACGCTGCGACGCGGCACATTCCGCTCGCCAATATTATGGAAACAAGGAGACACATCACCGACTCCATGGCGAAATATAGAAACAATCATTGGTTATTGTATCTCTAAAAAATTCCATAATTAAGATATAAAAAAGCAGACGGCCTGTCGGCACGTCAGACGAAGTAAGAGAGCTACGAGTGAAGTGTTACCTCGGTAACTTAGTCGAAGTACTAACCTCCAGCCTCGTGATTTCGTACTCACCACGCTTACGGTTAAATTCTAATAGTGTACTCTAACGTAACTTATCTTGTTTCAAATAAATCTTTTACTTGTTATCGAGAGTTAAGTTCCAACTTTTTACTCGGGCAACGAATCCCAAAGTACCTGACTCCCGAAAACCCTTTCCGGCAGTCAAACCCGTGAACCCAGAATTTGGGCGCACAACAATTGGTGGTAGCGGTGGGATTGCCAAAGTGTTTCGGTAAAATAACCAAATGCGATCGAGACTCTCAAAACCCAAGTATAAAGTAAAACAAGATTTACGTGCGCGCTATTAAACGAACCCTAAGTGAAACAACAAAAACAAAACCTAAGTAAAACAAGAAAAACGAAACCTAAGTGAAAAGGAATAAACAAAACCTAAGTGGAACAAGAAAAACGGATCCAACTTCCCAAAGAGGAACCAGGGTTCAACGCCAAGAGGCCAGAACAACGACCCACGACCTACGGCAAGCAGAAAGACGACATCTCCATTGGCAGCTCAGATTTCAACAAGGAATGCAGAACTACGTGTTACTGTAAGTTAAGATAATACTAACTCAGCATTAAGCAAATCATTGTAAACCGAGCCTAGCATAATTGCAAATGTCTCCTAATGCCTCAAAACGATCCTAATCGCGACTCCGTGTTAGGGCAGACAGGTTCGCGATCAGTAGATTCATATTTAAACCGCCACTCAGATCCAGTAGTCGGGGAAAACCTCCAAATAAACCGAAGAGAGGGTCCCAGCAGGACACCCCTTCCATCAGCTCAAAGAAATCTCTTACCTACTTTAGAGAGGCTAGGAAATGACAACGTTAACCTAAATAGACAGTGGGCACACGAGTCAACAAACTACTCTCTACTTGATAATATGGCTCAGCCAGAGCAGGAACAAGCGGCACCCATAAGGGAATCCCCTAGACCGCCTATTGAATCATTCGTAGTAAACGATTCCGCAATAGATCAAGAAATAGCAAGACTGCGAGAACAGGTCGCAGATTTAGAAGCCCGCGTTCCGGCACCAATAAGGCCTAATAGGAGAAGAACTCCAACTACTTATATGACATTAAAGGAAGCCAGAGGGACACTTAAAGTATTTAACGGGGAAAAACCCGAAACATTGCCAGAATTTTTGGATGTATGTACGTATGTACTTGAACAGAGCAACCCTGCGGATCATGATAACATAGTCTTAGCAATATTAAAGACTAAATTAGAAGGCAAAGCAAATCAAGCACTTAGACACAAGAGCATTCTCTCTTTTGAAGAATTAAAAAACGAATTAGAGTCATTGTATGGTCAATCAAGATCAGCAACCTCATTGCAACTAGAGTTTAACGCCAGTAAACAAAAACCCCATGAAGATGTAAAAACATATGGACAGAGGGTAGAAAATTTGCTTACGGAATTAATAAAGGCTTCAACGTCTTCAAGAAATAGCCACATGGAAAATCAAGTTATTGAAAGATTATTAAGAAATCAAGCCCCAGGTATATTTGAACAAGGATTACACGATAGAATTCGAATGATAGTCAAAGCAAATCATTATGAAACACTCCAGGCGGCAATTACTGGAGCAATAGAGGAAGAAAAAAGTAGCGGAACTCGTGACTCCATTATAGCTAAACGTTATTCTGGACAGGAAAATACAAGGAGGACTATGCCCCCTACTTGCAGCAAATGCAATCGAATAGGACATTTTTCTAGAGATTGTTACTCTAAGACAATAGCACCGCGAAGAAGCCTACCCACTCCTAGCATTTCTAGGGAGATAAACAAACTACAAATAAAATGTAATTTCTGTCACAAATTGGGACATAAAGAACAAGAATGTTGGACAAAAAATAAGCATTTACGTCCAGGAAACTCTAGGCCCGGAAGAAATGAATTCTTCACGCGAGGCAGAAACTCAACAAAAGAAAATAGGAACGTGAACAATAAAAATTCAGAAAACGAATCAAAACCAATAGAATCATACGGCGTAAACCATATCAAAGAAAACATGGGAGGAATAAACCTCGTCCAAATAGAAGCAGTAGAAATAGCCGACTCAAAATCTATGGTTAGTCGACTCCGGAGCAGAAGTCAGTCTAATTAAAATAGGGAAGCTGCACAAACATGCACTAGCCCAAGATGAAGTATTAACCTTAAAGGGAATCGGAAATACCGAAGTAACTACATTATGCAAGATATTGCTAACCATTCGCATAGGAGACGCGTGCATTACGCACCTCATGCGTGTGGTAAGAAATGATTTTCCCATAGCAACGGATGGAATATTGGGAAACGACTTCCTCGTGAAGCATCAAGTAATTATCCGAGCAGGTAAATGCCTCCAGTTATACGGAATAACCTGGAAGTTAGAAAACTCCATTAAGAAAATCTCGCTAAGGCCGAGATCAGAAACAATAATAAAAGCTATAACGAAAGATAAAAAGGAAGGAATTATTGAAAGAACTGAACTAATACCTGGTGTAATATTAGGTGGTTGTATTACTCAACCAGAATCTGAAGAATGCTTGGTCAGCGTCCTAAATACGACCGAGCGAGTGGTAAAACTTGACACTCCTACTGTAACCGTTCAAGAATTGCAATGTGAGTCCGTAGAGACCGATTACCAGAAGGGAACATCAATGTTTAAAATCACGCCTATTCCCTTAGCCGGCAGAATGGCCAAATTACGAGAAAATATAAGGACAGAGCACCTAAATGATGAAGAAAAGGAAAAATTGATCGAAGTATGCGAAAAATATCACGACGTTTTCTATCTAGAAGGCGACCAGTTGGGATGCACTAATGCAACAGCGCATGAAATCCAGGTCAGCCCAGGGACAGCACCCATTAATATTAGACCTTATAGGTTACCAGAAAGTCAAAAGACGGAAATAAATAAACAAGTACAGCAAATGCTGAATGATGGAATAATCCGACATAGTACCAGTCAATGGAATGCACCACTCTTAGTGGTACCAAAGAAAAGTGATGCGTCAGGCATACCAAAAATGCGCATCGTAGTAGACTTTCGAAAGGTGAATGATGTAACCATCGGCGATTCTTTTCCACTGCCTAATATCAACGAAATATTATACCAGTTGGGTAATGCCAAATACTTTAGTACTTTAGATCTGGCATCCGGATTTCACCAGATCCCAATGAAGGAAGATGACAAATGTAAAACTGCATTTTCTACTTCCCGCGGTCATTACGAATACAATCGCATGCCTTTCGGACTAAAGAACGCACCTGCGACATTTCAAAGGTTGATGAATTCCGCTCTTGCAGGAATACAAGGACTCCGATGTTTCGTATATCTAGATGACATAGTCATTCACGCTGTAAATCTGAAGGAACATAATCTACGAATGGAAGAAATATTTCAAAGACTAAGAAGAAACACTCTAAAACTACAACCAGACAAGTGCGAATTTTTAAGAAAGGAGGTAAACTACCTAGGACACGTGATAACTGAAGAAGGGATAAAACCGGACCCTTTAAAGATAACGGCGGTTCAAACCTTCCCTACTCCGCAAAATGTAAAGGACGTCCAATCGTTCTTAGGGTTAGCAGGTTATTATAGACGATTCATCCATGATTTTTCAAAAACTGCTAAACCTTTAACACAGTTACTAAGAAAAAATGTCACTTTTGAATGGACAGCCCTGGAACAAGAGGCTTTCGAGAATTTAAAGAAAACATTAACTAGTGCACCATTATTACAATATCCAGACTTTTCAAAGCCCTTTGTAGTCACCACAGACGCCTCAGATAAGGCAATAGGTGGAATATTGTCTCAAGGACCAGTAGGCAAAGATTTGCCAATAGCTTATGCTAGCCGTACACTGAATAAAGCCGAGAAAAATTACAGCACGACGGAAAAGGAATTACTCGCTATCGTATGGTCTGTCAACCATTTCAGACCGTACTTATATGGTACCCATTTTAAAATAGTAACGGACCATAAGCCACTAACTTGGCTCTTTAGTATAAAAGATCCAGGCTCCCGTCTGATGAGATGGCGGTTGAAGCTGGAAGAATACGATTACGAGATCGAATATAAGGCAGGAAAAGCCAATGTGAACGCAGACGCTCTAAGCAGGATATGCATCACTACCAGGAGCAAAGGAAAAATAGAAGAAACTGTTCCAAAAGAGAAACCTGACCGAGAATACTCAGAAGAAGAACGGCAACAAATTATTTACGAATACCATGATACTCCTATTGGAGGTCACCAAGGGGTATCTCGAACGATTGAGCGAATCCGACTGAGCCACGACTGGCCGGGATCACGCCGAGACGTAGAAGACTTTATATCGAAATGTGAAAAATGCCAAACGAACAAATTAGGAAAGCGGATTAAAGCACCAATGGTAATTACTGACACTCCAGCACAACCTTTCGAAAAATGTGCACTGGATATCGTTGGACCATTAGTAGAAACCCATCAAAGAAACAAATATATATTAACTTTCCAAGATAGTCTCACAAAATTTAGCAAAGCCATACCAATACCAAATCAAGAAGCCAGGACTATAGCCAAAGAATTCGTCACAAAAATCATTTGCGAACATGGAATACCTGAGAAGATACTAACGGATCAAGGAACTAATTTCCTGAGCGAAATGTTGAAAAATACTTGTAAGCTTTTGAAAATAGAGAAAATACAGACTTCCGCTTACCATCCAGAATCTAACGGAGCTCTAGAACGCTCTCATCGGACACTGGCGGAATATTTACGGAATTTCATCAGTCCAGATCAAGAAAACTGGGATGAATGGCTCCCTTACGCCATGTTTACTTATAATACTACTCCGCATACTGCTACAGGATTTACTCCATTCGAATTAATCTATGGCAGGCAAGCCTTACTGCCTAGCACATTCAAAAGGGAACCAAAACCCACATACAATTACGATGACTTCGCATTTGAATTACGAGAACGACTCAGAGCCGCAAACCAAGTCGCTAGAGATAATCTCATTGTGGCTAAAGAAAAATCAAAAGACTACTACGACAAGAAGACCGAAATGAACGAATTCGAAATCGGCGACAGAGTCCTCCTATTCGACGAGGCATTACGAAGAGGACGTTCCAAGAAGCTCTCTGCTAAATGGACGGGACCTTATGAAATACTAGAAAGGAACTCTAAAGTAAACTACACTATAAAAGTGAATAAGAAATTACTAAAGGTTCATGTGAACCGCCTTAAGCATTTCATCGCTTAAGTTAAAAGGAAAGAGGTGTGCAGAGGATTGGAGTGAGGACAAAACCAACTTAGATAAATTAAAACAATACAATTTATTCAAAAAAAAAAGAAAAATTTTTTTTCTACAACCAACTCTCTGGTTCATAGTCCTCCTCTCCGAACAGCTTTCGGAGGCAAAAGAGGTCTGGCTCCGTAACACTTCCTTCTCCCCAGTGCCAGTCCACCAGGGAACGAAGGTCCGCCCGGACTCGCCTTCGCATTCGCATTTCGCGAATATTGATGAATTCGAGCTAGAAAAGGAAAAAGGGGAAAACAGACAATGAATAAATGCAAGGACAAGCAATTTCAAAAAAAAAATAAAAGTTCAAATACTCACTCCGGCCAACGAAATAGTTAGCGCCCTCTCTATTCTATTTCGGAGAGCCACCTCAGCCCTCCGCAAAAGAATGGCGGTCCTCTCCGCCTCGGAAAGGACCCTTACCCTTGTGGGGAAAGGAGCCTCCGCCGACAATCTGGAATTCGCAGTATTGTTCGGACACATATTTCAATATCTAATGCGCAGCCACAGCTAATTCACGCTTTATATAGCTACAAAACTAATACGTCACAAAAAGCTGAATGGCAATTCTCTACTTACCTTTCGTACAATGCCAAACTGCACATGTTGCAGGTTCACCGCGCTATGGTTCGGGACGACCCAAATCCAAAACGCACCAGCTCAGAAATTGACGATAAGGGAATTCGATACCACTCCAGGAATATACTTCGAAAAAATGGGAAACCTCGTGAACTATAAGGACACTTGGAAGTTGGTCATTCACACTGACCTAAGCCCCATATTCGAAAGAGAAGCTAACATCAAACAATACTTATCGAAAACAAAAAAAATGTGTGGAACTACCACTTTAGAATTACAAAGAATATGCAAGGCTTTCAGCAGTTCTTCTAAGGTTCGTCTCCAAGAAATAGAAGCCAAATTAGAATACGTTAAAGAGACCACACTTGAACCTCCATCAAAAAGGAAAAGAGGACTTATTGACGGACTAGGTTCTTTAGCCAAATCTTTGTTCGGTACAATGGATGCCGAGGATGCCAAACTAATAAATGAGCAAATAATGACTCTTAATAAAGAAGGAAGCGCGTTAAAAACCGCTCTAAAAAATCAAGTGCAAATCACCAAAGCAAATTTGCGGATGATAAATGAAACCGCAGCTAACGCTGAACACAACGAGATGATGCTGTTCAACCTCACATCTCATATCAAACAACAAATGGACGAAGGATTCAGACTGGAATCTTTCCGAGAAGAACTCGATGAGCATTTTATTATCCTTTCGTTATACATCGAAATGTTCCATGGTTGTGTTCAGGATCTTGTAGAATATCTGGTGGAAATCCAAAAGGGAGTCTAAGGGAGTATTCAAAATTAGACCATACGGTTCCTGCGAAACCCAACTTTTTACAAATCCATCGTCGTATCCCCTATCATGCGAAACAAGGCAAATCAAAATTGAAAACACACTCCTAATCGAAATGGAGAACCCCAACTCTTGGCTATATGTAGCGGACAAACCAGAACAAATGATGGTATCATGTAATAATGAAAATCCAAAAAGGGTAGTTATGCAAGGCTCTGGTATAATCGAAATAAAAGGAAAATGTAAATTAACAGCCGAAGGTTTCACTCTAGAAACCGAAGGAAAATATAAGTTAGACGTAACTTTAAACTATTTACCTCCTCTAAACCTAACACTTATTACTGACAACTTTGTACCCTATATCGCATCTAATAATAATTATATACAACCTAAGCTAAGAAGTCTCATAAAGGATCCTAGCGAACTAAATGCACTAAGCAAAAAATTATCGGAAATAGAAAATAACTTAAAAGGGGATAATATCGATACCTTCATAGATATCATATCATCACCTATATCCTATTCAATAGGGACAATTTGTTGTATCACTATTTTTATACTAATTATAGTAATTTATTTCCTAAGAAAAAGGGCAAACTTAACTACTTCCGGAGAAACTGCTCCACCTAGTGTAATAGTTATAGGAAACTCTTCCCCAAATACAAATCAAGTCACACCGTAATTTAAGACTCGATTGTAATAAAACCGATGTACACGGGTAGTAAAACAAATGTACAATTTATAAAACACTCGGGTGACTGAACCCGACGTCAGCAAAATTTTATGTAAGCAAAATTACGAGGCAGGAAAACAGTACAACGACCTACGAAGCAATTGGAAGATTAAAAGAAAAGTCCATGAGAATGGATCTTTCCTTTTTCTATGGGGGTAGGCATGTTGTAAACCATAATATAGATTTGGAAACGTGCCTACGTCAGAAGCGACGGATGGCCACGCTGCGACGCGGCACATTCCGCTCGCCAATATTATGGAAACAAGGAGACACATCACCGACTCCATGGCGAAATATAGAAACAATCATTGGTTATTGTATCTCTAAAAAATTCCATAATTAAGATATAAAAAAGCAGACGGCCTGTCGGCACGTCAGACGAAGTAAGAGAGCTACGAGTGAAGTGTTACCTCGGTAACTTAGTCGAAGTACTAACCTCCAGCCTCGTGATTTCGTACTCACCACGCTTACGGTTAAATTCTAATAGTGTACTCTAACGTAACTTATCTTGTTTCAAATAAATCTTTTACTTGTTATCGAGAGTTAAGTTCCAACTTTTTACTCGGGCAACGAATCCCAAAGTACCTGACTCCCGAAAACCCTTTCCGGCAGTCAAACCCGTGAACCCAGAATTTGGGCGCACAACAGCGTTTAACGCTTTTTTTTGTCGAAGTTGCTAACTTTAAAAATGTAGGGGGTGATGAAAGGCAGTTAGACGCGCTATTCTCATACATAGGGTCAATGCTTAATCCTCGCGAGGGATGAGAAGTCAGTATGCGCTTAACACTTTTTTTTTGTTTAACAAGTAAAAAATAAAAAAACTTTTTTTTTCCAAACGTTAGATGCAGAGGACGACGGGGTATGTCGACAGATCGGTGGTGGCCCCCTTCTTCGACCGCAGAGCGACAACAATGACACCGCCGAAGATATCAATAACGACGTGCTACCGCCTGGCTATAGATTTACAATACTGTCCGAAACGACGCGTCGTATAAATAGGTTCCGTTTAGACGGGCGTGAAATAGCAATGGCTATCCGGAGGCCGCCCGAAGACCCTGATACAAACACGGTATCATGGTTACACGGGGCAGTCCGAGATATACACGCGTACCTCACAAGCTCGTGTACCGCGCGGGACTATACAGGGCTAGTCAGTAGAAACGCACCAGGAGAAGTTGGCCGCATGTGGCCGACACGGCAGTGTGGCCTCTTCAAAAAATGACATGTGACTGTGACCGATTCCCATAAGCGCAAACTGACAGTTCACATGCAATAAGGTTATTGAAATATTTCAATAGTTAGGTTACTGAAATAATTAATTAATATTGTAATGACAAAATGTAATGCCAGTTAAGATTTATTTTCACAACAGATTTTTTGCTGCACTTTTTTGCTATAAAAACATTTCAATTAATTGATTTTTAAATTAATTGCAGCATTGTATTGCAGAATTGCAGTTGTGATCATTACTTGGAAATATCAAAATTGTTAATATTTTAAACTTTACATTATTTTAATTGCAATCTGTTGTGAAAATAAATCTTACCTGACATTACATTTTGTCATTATAATATTAATAAATTATTTCAGTAACCTAACTATTGAAATATTTCAATAACCTTATTGCTATGTGAACTGTCAGTTTGCGCTTATGGGAATCGGTCACAGTCACATGTCATTTTTTGAAGAGGCCACACTGCCGTGTCGGCCACTTGCGGCCAACTTCTCCTGGTGCGTTTCTACTGACTAGCCCTGTATAGGTCTAACGATCAATCGCTCGTTGTGGCGATGGTACACGATGAACGTGGGGAGGTGCGCTCTGGGGAGCTGCATGAGCGATGGAACGCGGTACGGCGTCAACGGGGTAAATTACAAAAACAATTTGCTCTCGAACTTGTGACAAACGCGTGTGTAGACATACCGCCGGACGGCTGCGGTATTCCAGAAATTGATAAATTTCAAAGTTACCTAGCCCCGAGCGGTATAGCAATCGTTGTTTACGATTTTGACAGCATAGGCAGCGGCGAGAAACCGCTGTACGACGGTTCGCAAGCAGTTGATAACGCGTACGGATCAGGGAAACCACGGCAAACGCTCCGCATCCTGTATTATAATAATTCGCAGCATTATCAGCCTATTTTAAATATGCGGGTTGCAGTCGGTAGTCGTGGTTTTTGCATACCATGTAACAGATCTTATACGCACGAGGCAGAGCATAAGTGTTCCCACAAATGCGCTAGATGTTTCGGAAAACCGCTCTGCGATTCAGCTCTCCCCACATTGCATTGTCGCGAGTGCCATAGGTACTTTTTTGGCCAAATCTGTTTCGATAACCATATAAACACGCTATTTATCAAACAGAAGGGAAAAGAAAAGAGCGTATGTCAGACCGTTCGCAGCTGTCCGCAGTGTCTCAGGCCGCTTCAAAGAGCGCTGCGTAAACACTCTTGCGATAAGGTGTACTGCAGAGTCTGCAAGAGCGTTAACAGAGTAGGCCATCAGTGTTACGTCAGACCGGTAAAAAAGACGCCCGTGGAAAAAATATTCTATTCATTTTTTACGATTTTGAAATACAGCAGATACAGAAGCTGCCCGGTGACGACACGGTACGCATCCACACACCAAACTTGTGTATCGTTCAGCAAATGTGTACAGCGTGCATAAACGATACAGATCTCGCGAGGGTATGCCCGTCTTGCGGTGTACGCGAGTACATCTTTGAAGATGACCCCGTAAGGCAGTTTGTAGATTACGCGTGCGACCCTAAAAGAAAATCGTTTCAGAGAGTGATCTGTGTGGCGCATAACGCCAAGGGTTTCGACGCGCAGTTTATACTGAAGTATATCGTGAAGCGTAAACGGAAAACTCTAAAGCCACCGACGCTGATACTCAGTGGCACGAGTATCATAATGATGAAGACGGGTCGTGTAACATTCATAGACAGCCTTAATTATTTTCACATGTCTCTGAGTGCCCTACCAAAAGCCTTCGGTCTCGTGGACTCGGCTGGTTTGAAACAAAAAGGTGTATTTCCGCATCTATTCAATACTCCCGAGAATCAGCATTATATCGGTCCTCTACCACCACTCGAGTTTTATTCACCCGACACGATGCCTACGGCCCAACGTAATCAATTCTTAGCATGGTATAACGAACAACGGTCTGCGGGCTACGTATTTAACTTTCGAACAGAGTTTATTGATTACTGTAGATCCGACGTCGCCATCCTCAGACAGGCATGCGTTTCTTTCCGCGCAATGTTTCTCCAGCACGGCAGCGTTTGTCCTTTCTCGGAGAGCACCACCATAGCCTCAGCGTGTTCGAGAGTTTTTAGAAAAAACTTTTTGCGGGACGAGCAGATAGCCATTTTACCACCGGGTGGATACCGTTACTGCGAGAAACAATCACGTAAGGTCCTGTCATGGCTCCTCTCGCTGGAGCATCGTTGGGGTTGTACCATAGTTCACGCAGGGCGCACTCGGGAGTACCGTCTACCGGAGGGTACGCCCGTCGACGGTCACTACCATGACACCGATACAGGGCTGCGACACGTCTTGCAGTTTCAGGGTTGCTTCTGGCACGGGTGCCCAAAATGCTATCGCATAAACAGGGATACGCGGTTACACACGGGCGAATCTATGGACGCGCGCTTCGAGAGAACGCAGGCAACGAATGATAAGATTCGATATCTCGGTTACGAATTGACGGAAATCTGGGAGTGTGAATTCGATAGCTGGATAAACGATCCAGCACAGGCCGTATTATATAGAACATTGAATGAGAACCCGCTGGTAGCGCAACTACCGCTGGAACCTCGCGATGCTTTCTTCGGTGGACGTACAGGGAATACCGTCAGTTTTTACGAAGTCGAGGGGTCTGAGAGGATACACTACGTAGATGTGTGTTCGCTCTACCCCTTCATATCGAAAACGGGGAGATTCCCTGTAGGGCACCCTAGAGTGTACGTGGGCGACGATTGTCGCGAACTAACGGGTGATCACAATAACGTCGATAGCGTAGAGGGTCTGATTAAGTGTGTCGTGTTACCACCGCGAGATCTGTTTCACCCCGTGCTACCGACATGCATGCACGGTAAATTGCTTTTCGCACTGTGTCGTTCCTGTGCAGAGTCAACGCTACAGGGCTCGTGTCCTCACGAGAATCCTGAGGATAGGGTATTCGAAGGGACATGGGTTGTGGACGAAGTCAGACGCGCTGTACGTAAAGGATATCAAATAACGACGATACACGAAATATGGCAATACGAGATCACCCAGTACGATCCGGCCACGCGAACGGGCGGTCACTTTGCCAATTACATAAATACATTCCTGAAGATTAAGCAGGAGGCTAGCGGGTGGCCGCGTGAGTGCAGCGACGACGAGTCTAAGAAGCTGTATGTAGAGGAGTACGATCGGGTCGAGGGTATTCGACTAGACTCTACTAACATAAAATCAAATCCCGGTCTGCGGGCAGTCGCCAAACTATGTTTGAATTCCTTTTGGGGCAAGTTCGGGCAGCGCGAAAATCTACCTAAAACGGAAATCGTAACGACTCGTCAGAAGCTCGTGAGTTTGCTTACATGCCCGGAGGTCGAAATTACGGGTATTTTACCCGTAGATGACGAAATACTCTACGTCAACACGAGTAGTACGAGCGAATCGGTGATACCCACAGCGTACACAAACGTTGTTATAGCCGCGTACACCACGGCTCAAGCTCGTCTTAAGTTATATGACTATCTCGAGAAATTAGATCGACGTGTACTATATTACGACACCGACTCGTGTATATACGTATCGGGTGGCCGTCACGCCGATAACGCTTACGAGCCGCCGCTTGGCAGTCTTTTAGGCGATTTAACGGACGAGCTGGAATCGTACGGTGTTGGTAGTTATGTCACGTCTTTTGTATCGGGAGGCCCGAAATTTTACGCGTACCGGGTACGTAAGCCAGACGGTTCTCACGCAGAGGTCTGCAAAGTCAAAGGTATCACGATCGACCACGCAACGAGTCTTGCCATTAATTATGACTGGATACGGTCTTATGTAACGGGAGAGACGAGCGAGCCTGTTTTTTTACACTACGACGCGATACGTCGTACGCCGTTTCACGACGTAGTTACACGCCTCGAATCAAAAACGTGTAAACCGACCGAACTTCAAAAACGGCGGCGCGACGGTCGTTTCGGATCCTTACCGTACGGCTTTATATAACTAGTATTACCAAAAAATTGTACAAATGTATATACAACCCTGAACAATATTTTACCTAATCGAAGTCTTATGTAACTAATATTACCAAAAAAAATGTACAAATGTATATACATCGCCTGTACAATAATAAAACATATTTATTTGAAAAACAAAAAACCTCTTTATCGATCTATTCCCGAAGGCTCCACCAACCCGCCCATGTTATTTATTTTTTCAGTGGCGCTTCGGACATGCTAGCCGTGCACTATGGCTAGCTATGCGGCTGACACACATACATGGCGACTATTAGCTCACAGGTGCACGATGAGCTCACCCGGACGAGGGGGCTAGCAACGTCACCGATAAGAGCTAGCAAGCGCGCGCGACGTCACGAGCCTCACGCGTGTCGCGCGCCCGCCGCGGCCGGGCCCCGCGATGGAAGGGGGAGCGTGTAAAATCCAGCAGACTCTTTAACAGTATATTCGTAAAGAACACCGCCAAATTGCCTCGTTTGGCATAATGGACACACGGTGGAAGCACCCGTGGACGTCGATGGTCTGTGGGCCAACGGGTTGCGGGAAGACGTTCTTCGTAAAGAAATTCCTACGGTTCATCGAGGACATGAGCGACGTGCGATTCGCGCGCGTTCTCTTTCACTATGCAGAGTGGCAGGAGGGATACAGGGAGTACGGGAGCTCTATAGAGTTTCACGAGGGACTGCCGCAGATCACCGATTACGGCAACGACCCACGCCCGAAACTCGTCATCATCGACGATCTTATGAGGGAATCGTCCAATAACACGGTGGTCGACCTTTTTACCAAAGGCAGCCATCATAAGAACATCAGCGTTATCTTTATCACGCAGAATCTCTTTCATCAGGGGCCCGGGCAGCGCGATATCTCGTTAAACGCCAACTACATCGTTGTGTTTAAAAATCCGCGCGACAGAGCGCAGATACAGCATCTGGCCAGACAGGTGTTTCCTGAAAATCCGCGCTTCGTACAGGAAGTCTACCGCGATGCCACGGCCCAACCGCATGGCTATCTACTACTCGATTTGAAGCAGTCGACCCCCGATAACTGCCGCTTTCGCACTTGCGTGTTTCCTTCGGACCCGTTCCACTACGTGTACGTACCGCGAAAGGGTATAAAGGGAGGGCACACCGATCGAGACGTACCAGTCATTCGGTTGTAATGGTATCCAGCGCACGCTGCTCTATAGGGCGCAAACACGCCGCAGTGTTAAAGGCTATTTGCCATCTGGATAGCAAACAGCATAGCGCTTTGTTACGAGTGGCCGACTCACGACTCGTCAACTGTATATGCGAATGTGCTCTGAATATTCTTCGCGGTAACGTGCCTCTCAAGCCGACGCAGAAACGCCGCTTACGAAAACACGCATCGCTGTTGAGACGTTTATCCAGACCGGGTTCAGCCGTCAAAACTAGAAAACGTCTTATCGTTCAGAGCGGTGGTTTTTTACCTCTCCTGCTAGCACCCATACTAGGCACCGTCATTTCGAAACTCATAGGGGGAGGCGGACAGGGGTATACGTCACGAAGAGCGAGAGAGATCGAGATGGAGCATGCCAAAAAGATGGTTCTAATCCCTCAGGAGAGCGTGGAGCAGCAGCACTACCGACCAATGCCTCATACATCCCACCACCACCAGCAGCAGCAGGAGCAGGGTGTCGACACCGTAAACACCGTGCAGACCCCCGGGACCCCCTTAAGCAGATTAGACGCATCCATGAAGGAGATCCTACACTCACCGAATTTCATCGACGAGCGCGAAAAGTGGAAGATGTACAATCAGGTGCTGCAGCGTTATCTACACTTTATCGAGGATCTGCGAAATAACGTCGACGAGGATAGGCGAGGCGATAACGATGCCAAGAAAAAAAATAACAATTTTGCGGAGGATAATGTCAGGAGTTTGACCGACGATGGCGACGACGACATCATCGCTAGCGTGCCCCAAAAGTACAGAGCCAAGGCTAAGCTTTTACTAGGAAGGCTGCGCAACGCTGGTTCGCCACGCATCTCGTGGAGTAAACAGGGCGTTACGCGTATCGGCGGAGCCGTCGTGCAGGACGCCAACATCGTGGATTTAATCAACGACGCTATGCGTGAGAGAAAAACAGCGAGACCGGCGGGGAGTCGCCAGTTTGCGCGGTTCCTCCGTACTGCAGGTATACCGCGCGAATATATCGGCAATCAACGTCTATGGAGGGAGGGGAGCAACACGACGTCTCTCGGTAATCAGACACCGCGCCGTGTAACAATCGTGCCGCGACCTATCGAGCAGACTCAGAGCTCGTCTACAGAAGAGGAATTCGGCGAGGCGTTTCAGGAAGTGTTTAGAGACTCCGGGGAAGAAGGGTTCGTGGGGAAAAAATATACGCGATCCGCGTCGGCCGGTACAACCAGCGATAACGAGAAAAAGAAAAGATTAGAATGGTTAAGGCTGCCGTGAAACGGAAGAAGAAAAAGATATCGGCTGATGATAGCTTTCTGAGGCGTCTTTATTACACGCCAGCAGAACCGTCTTCGTACGCCGGTATCGGTAACCTAGAGCGAGCGGCTAGGGGCAGGGTAAAACGAGATTCCGTCACGCGTTGGTTAGAGGCGCAGGACGCGTATACGTTGCATAAGCCCGTGCGACATACGTTTCAGCGTCGCTCTTACACCGTCAGCAATATCGACGACGTTTCGGAGGCCGATCTTGTGGACCTTCGATCGTTGAAGGAGTACAACGATGGTTACACGTATATACTTGTAATAATTGATGTACTCAGCAAATACGCTTGGGTCGAGCCTTTACGCGATAAGACCGGTGCGGCGGTAGCCGCGGCATTCCGGAGGGTTTTGACACGTAGTAAGAATAGGATACCCATGTACCTACAGACAGACAAAGGTAAAGAGTTTATCAACGGTGTACTGCAGCGTCTACTCGAGGAGCTTGGTATAGGATTCCGTGTAGCGTGCAGCCCCGACGTAAAGGCTGCTATCGTCGAACGCTACAATCGTACTCTGAAGGATCGTATGTGGCGCTACTTTACACATAGAAACACTCGGCGGTACATAGATATTCTTCAGAATCTCGTGGACTCGTACAACAGGACACGCCACTCCGCGAAAAGAATGCGCCCGGTTGACGTAACCCTGTATAATGCCGCTAAGGCTCGTATGAACCTATCTATGCGATACGCCACAGCGCGCCCGCGTGTCCCTAAATACAGTGTCGGCGACCTGGTACGCATCAGTAGCGCTAGGAACCCTTTTGCGAAAGGTTACGAGGGTGGGTGGACTCGAGAGATTTTTAAAATCGTACGCCTAGGTACAACGAGGGAACCACCGGTCTACATCTTAGAAGATCTCGCCGGAGAGGAGATTGACGGTATTTTTTACGAAGAGGAGCTCGTTCGAGTTCGCAAGGACCTCGCAAAGGACGCGTTTCTCGTCGATCGTGTAATAAAACGAAGCGGTCGTGGGAAAGCCCAAAAAGTACTGGTCAGCTGGGTCGGTTACCCCGAGAAATTTAATTCGTGGATACCGGCATCCCACTTGAAGAACAATGAAGGACCAATTTTATCTCGTTCTTCCCAGTAACAGCAGTATGTCGTACTATCCCGAAAATAAAACTACCAGTTTTACGACACATCTACCGCATCAGATCGATTTGCACGGGGCATGGTCCGTTGCTCTGGTTGAAATACAGTTTCCTATGACCTTTCTGCACGTGCCGGTGGCGCTAAAAGATTGGGATCACGTGGTCGTGGTCACTACCCGTACCAAACCGCAGAAGAACCACAAAGAACCGATAACCGGCTTTATAGTGTCGGGTTCTAACGTAGCGCACGGTGTTTACGATGACGTAAAGACCCTCATTGACGAAATAAACGATACCAGGGCTATGACGGGCCGTCTGAAACTAGAGCTCTGCAGAGGTGGTTACGTGAGCGTATCGCTCGTCTCTACCGATAACGATCTAGACGATCCGCACGAGCTTGGCTTTACCGAGTCGGTCGTGGTATCGAAAGCAGAATCCCCTGTGATGGCCGATCAACCGGCTAGTCTGATCAACGCCCTACCCAAGATGCTTTTCGTTTACACCGATGTCTGCGAGCCGTATATCACCGGAGACGTCCAAACACCCCTGCTCCGCGTGGTTCCCCTACAACCAGATAACAAATACGCGTACGCGACTGTAAAAGTGCTCTCGTTTTCGCCGTTAAAGTACATACCGCTACTCCGAACGAGTTTTCAAACGATCGACATCGATATAAGAGACCACCTGGGCGACCCCATACCATTTGAATCAGGAACGCTCTCCGTAACACTACACTTTATACGGTTAGAGTGATGACTCATTACACCGATTACTACGATTCGCAGATAGGCGGGGGATATTCCACGAAATTCCGGGTGTTCGCGGGGTCGCCGCATCAGCGGGGTCATGGTATCGGTAGCTTTCTCGGTGGTCTAGTTCGGCGTGTGTTACCTTTGCTATCGAGAGGAGCCCGAGCCGTCGGTAAGGAGGCGGTGCGCGCGGGCATGAATATCTTGACAGACGTCAGCGAACGCGGTGCTCCGCTCAAGCAGGCGTTTCGCACCAGGGCCACCGAATCGGGTATGAATCTTAAACGTAAGGCGGAGACGAAAATTGACGAGCTCATGAAAGGATCGGGCTATAAATCTGTAAAACGATCACGCGGTGCCCACTCTATCATCGGCGTCGCTGGAAGGCGCATCGCCTCAAGAACTGCTAACAAGCGTAAGAGACGTACGGGGAAGAAGGCTGCTCCGCGTCGAAAAAAAAGTAGTAAAAAAAATAAAGTCAAAAACCAAGAAACTCAAAAATCGTCGTAGGATCGCTAGTAAGAAAGTAAAGCGGAGTGTGCTGGATATCTTCTCCTAAACGCTACCTCTATCATGGCCCTCCTACACGCGCACTCGTGCGAGTGCATAAAATCGGAGCTCGAACTCTTTACCCTACCACCGACGCAGACCACTATAGAGAGCGCGCAGTGGGTACATTACAAGCCCATCTCATCGCTGACCGATGACTCGCCCATTGAATTTGTCGTGCCGGGTAACGGGGATGAGTACCTCGATCTAGCACACACCATGCTGAGTTTACGCGTACAGCTGCGCTCCAAGGACGCGTCAGCAGCGGACGCTCTGAGCAAAGCGGCCCCTGTTAACCTGCTACACTCGCTATTCAATCAGGTGGACGTATTTCTTAATCAGAAACTCGTATCACCACCTAATAATGCGTACGCTTACAGAGCTTACATAGAGACGCTATTAAATTACGGGCCCGCCGCTAAGGGGTCGCACCTTTCGAGCGTGCTCTGGTACAACGACACGCCCGGTCATATGGACGATACAGCGGGCAAGAATATAGGCCTCGCGAATAGGCAAGCGTTCGTCGGTAAAGACAGGACGGTCGATCTGATTGGTCATTTACACTGCGATGTGTTTAACCAAGAAAAATTTTTATTAAATGGTGTTGAGCTCCGTTTACGCCTCGTACGCACGAGAGACGGTTTCTCCCTCATGGATCCAAAGAGCGAGTGTTCTTTACATATAACGGAGGCCACGCTCCTCGTTAAACGCGCCAAAATAAGCCCCGGTATTCTAATTGCGCATTCTAAAATGCTATCAAAGACAACTGCAAAGTATCCGCTTACGCGTGTAGAGGTCAAGGCACTGACGATGCATGCCGGTTCACAAAATCACAACGTGATTTTCGGCCAATTACCCAAGCGTATTATAATAGGTTTCGTCGATAATAAGGCCTTCAACGGCAACTATCAGCTCAACCCGTTCAATTTTAAAAACTATTGTATTAATTTCTTATCGCTGTACGTCGACGGTGTTCAAGTACCCTCGAAAGCACTGCAGACCGATTTCGGCAAAGCCGGTCTTTACGTGGACGCGTATCACACCCTCTTCAGCGGCACGGGTATACACTTCCTCAACGAGGGTAATTCGATATCTAGGAGTGCTTACGCAAACGGTTACTGTCTGTTCGTTTTCGATCTTACGCCCGATCTCTCGGCAAATAGCAACACCCACTGGAATCTGATCAAGCACGGTAGTGTACGAATCGAGGTACGCTTCGACGAACCGCTGGCCACCACCGTGAACTGTATCGTCTACGCTGAGTACGATAATGTTTTGGAGATCGACGCTGCGCGGCTAAACAATCGAAGAAAATGCATAGGTCAGCAGTTTGGGGTCTGCGTCATCATCTTTTCAGTACTCGGGATCGCGGGTGATCGTTAGTTTCTCGTTGAACGCCTTCGAGTTAGCATCACGACCATGGATTTTGTCATCGAAATCGAATACTTCAAAGACTCCGAGGGGCGTCTGGCTCCGAAGGAGATCGGCGTCGTGGCTGTGGAAAGAAAATACATAGGCCACTGGATCGTTTCACCGCCCTGTGATTTCAACGAATTACCACCGGCGATCAGAAGCGAAAACAACACCATGACCCGCTATCAACACGGTCTAGAGTGGTTCGACGGTGGTGTAACGTACAAGCAGTTATACACCAATCTCCGAAATATAGCTGGTATTTCACGAAGCATATGCACGAGGGGTTCGGAGAGCGTACTTTTTCTGCAGACCGTTATGGCCCGGGAAGTTATAAATTTGGATGAAACCCCCAATAACTCACCATACGAGGACTTCCCGCCGAATTGTGACCATTACGAGTGCATCGTTCACGCCTGTAAGGAGACCCGAGGATCGTTTACCTGTGCTCTGAACAACGCCTTACGCCTTGAATTTTGGCTTCGGAATAACGAACCGCATATATGAACACGCTAGACCTATACCTCGGTCTTCGCGGTATATTGGCTCATACGACGGGTGTCTACGCAGCTGATGGAGTACCCCGAAACTGGTCGAAGCCCGCTGCCATTATAGCCAACATGGACGATCATACGAAGCCAGGAGCGCATTGGGTTGCCATGTACGTGGACGCTGACGGAGACGGCTACTACTTTGACAGTTACGGATTACCACCGCTGAATCATCACCATGCATCGAGACTACGACGGAACTGTCGATCCTTCCGATGGAACACTCAGCAGCTTCAGAGCGAGACGTCGACGGTGTGCGGCCAATTCTGTATGATGTTTCTACACTACCTCTCCTCCGGCTTCGGGATGCATGCCTTCCAGAATGTGTTTAGTAGTGATTTGCGGAAAAACAGTAGAATCGTACGAGAATACTACGACGCTTTTGTGCGAAAGAAGCGTTTGGCGGATCGCCAGTATGCGCACGATAACAAGATCTATGGCGGCGGTGGCGGTGGTAAGATACAGTATTCACGATGTAAATCAGGCTACATGAGTTAAGGTGCGTGGTCTGTACATTTAATTATGTAAATTAAAGATATAATTTTGCTAATTTTTATTTTATTATAAGCTGCATATACAGGGTGTTTCTTTTATCTCTGCCACCCGAAATAACTCGGTAATTATCGATGTAACAACAAAATGTTTCAAACAAAAGTTGTACGGTGTGGAAGGGGCCACCAAATGCGACCAATTTTTTTTATTTCCGTGGAGGCGTTGACGCACATTGAAGGTCACCTTCACTTTTTTAAATAGAATGGTACATTTTTTTCAACCATCTTGTGGAGCACCTCAAGCCGCATAAAAAATATTAAGGGGTCAAAGTCGTTCAAGGTCATTCAAGGTCAGTATCGATGATACAAATCTAAATAAATCGGATCACTACCAAATATTTGGTAGTCTAAGACATTTTGTATTTTCAAATTTATATTTTATTTCTGTTTTTCTGGAAGAAATATTAACAAAAACTCTGGTATCAACATGATAGTTGTCTAACTCATTTTGCACAGATAACTCGCAATGTTGTCGACCGAAACTTTGGTAATAAACAGATTAGCCAAGGATCACGAATAGGCTGACCTGCTAGATCACCGGACTTAAATCCACTCGGTTTTTCTTTATGGGGGACATTGAAGATGACTACCAAACATTTCGTAGTGATCCGAGATATTTAGATTTGTATCATCGATACTGACCTTGAATGACCTTCACCGACTTTGACCCCCGAATGTTTTGTATGCGGCTTGAGGTGCTCCACAAGATGGTTGGAACAAAAATGTACCATTCTATTTAAAAAAGTGTATGTGACCTTCACTGTGCCTCAACGCCTCCACCGAAATAAAAAAATTGGTCGCATTTGGTGGCCCCCTCCACACCGTACAACTTTTGCTTGAAACATTTTGTTGTTACATCGATAATTACCGAGTTACTTCGGGTGGCAGAGATAAAAGAAACACCCTGTATATTAATATAATAGTACTAGTGAACAAAATAAAAATAGCGTATAATAATAATATATGTATAACAACAATAAGTCAACTAACAATGATGTATGTAAGCAATAATAATAAGTATATATATGTATGTATAAGGTCGTAGCGAGTAAGTTTAATAATAATAAGTATGTAAGTACAAAAAACGTATAATAGTAATAAATGTAATGTGGACATGTAAGTTAAAAAAACGTATAATAATAAATGTATGTATGTAACTCTAGTTTTTTATTACCTAAACTAACCTAATCGGGCCTGGCCTAACGTCCCCGTACCCTAAACGCATCAGGGAGGCCCTGTGCCCCTCATAGTACAGTACGCATCCCGGGCAGTCACCGGGTGCAAACTCGCGAAACACGCCCCGCGCACAGGTCGTACAACGACCCACGTTAAATACCATCAGGGTATTCAGTAACAGATAGTGTAAAGTGTGGACCGTGAATGCAGCCTGCTCGTGCGCGGGGCGTGCGAACACACACTCGGCACACAGCTCTTCTTCCCGGGATGCGTAAATATACCCGAAAAGGCAGAGGCCGTTATGCAGGTCGTCGTAGAACGTATCCTCCAGGGTAGGAGGAGGCGGTGAATTTCGACCGGCCTCCTCCTCCTCCCCAAACCCGTTGTCGTTCCGCTCAAAAGCTGATCGTGGCGCCATTTCTAGAAACAAGTGTGAAAAAACGAGATTAAGACAAATGATTACAAAAAACACACACATATACATATATACAGGATGTCCCAGAATTGCTTTTCGACCGGAAAGTGGGCGATGCCTGGAGGTGCCCTGAGTACCCTCCCGCAAACCGTTTGCCAAAATTAGCAATAGTTTTTAAATGAGAAGCATTTAAGTGCGACCAATCAGAACGAAGGATTTCCGCGGATTCATTCGCGGATGCCAAAGATCGCTGCTTTGCAATAGCTTCCTACAAATTCCGCGCCTAGCAATTGTTTCATAGCCCAAGCGAGCGTCATAGGATTCGTTGACAAACTCCCAATATGGGCATGGGCGTGACTTAGGCTGGCGCAGCAGCTACACGTGCAACGCGCGATCGGCAATTGTTTTGGGATACGCATTCAGCCAGACGAAAACCGGTACACGGTGTCCAAAACGTCATGAACTGAATTTTATAGTAGTCCGGAAGAAAACAGATTATTAAAGTGAGAGGGAGTCGGGAGGGTGGGTGGTGGGACTGATAAATTTAACATGAATTGATAACTAAGCATAGAAGTATTATTTCTTCGTCCTGTGAATAGCCATATAGAATTTCCAAGACATCGCGATTGCTGATTTCAAAGTTACAGAGTACTCATCGATTTTGGAGACTGTAAAAAATACGTAAAATAGGAAAATAGATTAGGAGAGAAACGCAAAGACACGTATCCCTTTTTTTCGTCCCAAGAATGTCCACACCAAATTACAGCTCTTTGCGACTTCCGGTGGCAAAGTTACGCAACACTTGTCGACCCCGGATGTTGTGAAAAATACGTCAAATTGAAAAAATGGACTAGGAGAGAAATGCAAAAACACGTATCCCTTTTTTTCGTTCCTAGAAGGCCCACACCAAATTACAACCCTTTGCGACTTCCGGTGGCAAAGTTACGCAACACTTGTCGATCCCAGATCTTGTGAAAAATACGTCAAATCGAAAAAATGGACTAGGGGAGAAATGCAAAAACACGTATCCCGTTTTTTCGTCCCAAGAATCGGTATACCAAATGACAGCTCTTTGCGACTTCCGGTGGCAAAGTTACGCAACACTTGTCGACCCCAGATCTTGTGAAAAATACGTCAAATTGAAAAAATGGACTAGGAGAGAAATGAAAAAACACGTATCCCTTTTTTTCGTTCCTAGAAGGCCCACACCAAATTACAACCCTTTGCGACATCCGGTGGCAAAGTTACGCAACACTTGTCGACTTTGAATTTTCAGAAAAATACGTCAAATTGAAAAAATGGACTAGGAGAGAAATGCAAAAACACGTATCTTTTTTTTTCGTTCCTAGAATGCCCACACCAAATTACAACCCTTTGCGACTTCCCGTGGCAAAGTTACGCAACACTTGTCGACCCCAGATCTTGTGAAAAATACGTCAAATTGAAAAAATGGACTAGGAGAGAAATGCAAAAACACGTATCCCTTTTTTTTCGTCCCAAGAATCGGTATACCATTTTGCAGCCCTTTGCGACTTCCGGTGGCAAAGTTATGCAATACTTGTCGATCCCAGATCTTGTGAAAAATACGTCAAATCGAAAAAATGGACTAGGGGAGAAATGCAAAAAAAACGTATCCCTTTTTTTTCGTCCCAAAAATCGGTATACCAAATTACAGCTCTTTGCGACTTCCGGTGGCAAAGTTACGCATCGCTTGTCGACTCTAAATTTTCAAAAAAATACGTCAAATTGAAAAAATTATCTGAGAAAGAAATGCACAAATACGTATCCCCTTTTTTCGTCACTCGAATGAGTATGCAAATTTTCAGACCTTTGCGAGTTACGATGTGAAAGTCACAGAGAGATAGCCGATTTTTTAGTCGACAAGTGTTGCGTAACTTTGCCACCGGATGTCGCAAAGGGCTGCAATTTGGTGTGAACATTCTTGGAACGAAAAAAAGGGATACGTGTTTTTTCATTTCTCTCCTAGTCCATTTTTTCAATTTGACGTATTTTTCACAAGATCTGGGGTCGACAAGTGTTGCGTAACTTTGCCACCGGAAGTCGCAAAGAGCTGTAATTTGGTATACCGATTCTTGGGACGAAAAAACGGGATACGTGTTTTTGCATTTCTCCCCTAGTCCATTTTTTGATTTGACGTATTTTTCACAAGATCTGGGATCGACAAGTGTTGCGTAACTTTGCCACCGGAAGTCGCAAAGAGCTGTAATCTGGTATACCGATTCTTGGGACGAAAAAACGGGATACGTGTTTTTGCATTTCTCCCCTAGTCCATTTTTTCGATTTGACGTATTTTTCACAAGATCTGGGGTCGACAAGTGTTGCGTAACTTTGCCACCGGAAGTCGCAAAGAGCTGTAATTTGGTATACCGATTCTTGGGACGAAAAAAAGGGATACGTGTTTTTGCATTTCTCCCCTAGTCCATTTTTTCAATTTGACGTATTTTTCTGAAAATTCAAAGTCGACAAGTGTTGCGTAACTTTGCCACCGGAAGTCGCAAAGGGTTGTAATTTGGTGTGGGCATTCTAGGAACGAAAAAAAGGGATACGTGTTTTTGCATTTCTCCCCTAGTCCATTTTTTCGATTTGACGTATTTTTCACAACATCCGGGGTCGACAAGTGTTGCGTAACTTTGCCACCGGAAGTCGCAAAGAGCTGTAATTTGGTGTGGACATTCTTGGGACGAAAAAAAGGGATACGTGTCTTTGCGTTTCTCTCCTAATCTATTTTCCTATTTTACGTATTTTTTACAGTCTCCAAAATCGATGAGTACTCTGTAACTTTGAAATCAGCAATCGCGATGTCTTGGAAATTCTATATGGCTATTCACAGGACGAAGAAATAATACTTCTATGCTTAGTTATCAATTCATGTTAAATTTATCAGTCCCACCACCCACCCTCCCGACTCCCTCTCACTTTAATAATCTGTTTTCTTCCGGACTGCTATAAAATTCAGTGTATGACGTTTTGGACACCGTGTACCGGTTTTCGTCTGGCTGAATGCGTATTGCAAAACAATTGCCGATCGCGCGTTGCACGTGTAGCTGCTGCGCCAGCCTAAGTCACGCCCATGCCCATATTGGGAGTTTGTCAACGAATCCTATGACGCTCGCTTGGGCTATGAAACAATTGCTAGGCGCGGAATTTGTAGGAAGCTATTGCAAATCAGCGGTCTTTGGCATCCGCGAATGAATCCGCGGAAATCCTTCGTTCTGATTGGTCGCACTTAAATGCTTCTCATTTAAAAACTATTGCGAATTTTGGCAAACGGTTTGCGGGAGAGTACTCAGGGCACCTCCCGGCATCGCCCACTTTCCGGTCGAAAAGCAATTCTGGGACACCCTGTATATATACATAGCTCACAGTTCATATTCGGGGTGGGGGAGGAACTTCTGCAGCCCCTTGCCTTAATAACCCCTCCCGGTTATCGCAAAAATAGCTTATGCATGCTAGGCAATCTCCGGGTGCATACGCGTGCAGCACACACCGAGCACAGCGTACACAGATGCCTGCACGCAGATGTATCGCGGGGTCAATCTGTAGGTAGTGTATTACACGAGGCGTAAACTGGGCCCTGTGCTCGGTGATCTGCTCACGCATGCACCCGTAGCATAGCCCCTCCTCCACACCCCGCACGTAAACACACCCGAACAAGCACTGCCCTTCGTGGAAGGGGGCGAAGAACGCATTGAGGGGCGGCGGTATTCCGTCAAGCAGCAGCCCCCCAAATGGTCCTTCGGCCCCCTCCGGCGGCGTATCCGGGCGCCTTGGTGCCATATTCTGTAACAGTTCAGTTTTTTTTAAAATAAATCTGTTTAAATCAAATACAAAATAGTGTAGTCTTACAATTATTACACTTACCGGTCTATTAATAGGACCCGTACGCTGTTAGCTAAGATACTTCTGCTGCTGCTGCTGCTGCTGCTGCTGCGGCGGGTCGATGTCTACAAAAAAAGCGTGAGAAGCGATAGAAGGCAATACTTTTAATCAAATAAAAACGGGTACTAGCTTAAGGTTTCTATACATACCACTTTCTTTTTTAATGTCCCGCACAAATAGCCGTCCTCGTCGGGTAGTCTGATTATTATTCTACAAATAAAAGTAAAAGATGCCACATATAATTTTTAATCAGATAAAACGCGGGAGCCATATTCAGCTCAACACAGTTATACATACCACTTTTTCAAAAACTTCCACTGTTAAGGTTTCCCTTCTTCTTTTTTCAATTAAACTTTTTTTTGGAGCTATTGTGCCTTCTGCTTGTCACCACTGTAATGATAGGATGCTTCGAGGACGGCTCACAGGTAACCATCTTTCTCCCACCATGGCCCTTATTTTTTGCATAGTTGCAAATAAGAGATACATGTAGCAGTTTACGCTGCTAGGACAATGGTACCCCCACGCCTAATGTGTGTGGCGCATCGTTAGCTAGATGATCCAAAAAGAAGGGGTGTAATCATCCCAACAGTTACGTGGTATGTACAGGATTCACCCCAAGTAAAATATTAGGGGTTGGATAGCCACCCATCGATAGCTAAAAGGTATCGAAAAAGTATCGCCAATGCGCGTGATACTTGTATAATATAAGGTATTTCTTACAAAAAAAGAACCGTGTTCTACCTTACCACGCTAGCCCCTTAGGATAATTAAAAAGTTACCGACCGGCGGTCAGTGGATAATTACCGACCGTGATAGGCCCCTGGGGGCATGCAACGCCGCTGCTACCGAGTTTCGGGCCTTAGGACCAGGGCCGCGTGGTGGGGGAGCTCGGCATAGGGCAGTGGTGGGGAGAACAGACTACATGGGCGAGGGGGTGGCGCCATAGTGCGGTGTGAGGGACCGCAGCGCGATGCGCTCTATGACTCATCGGGACAGTGGTGGGGGTTTGTTGTGACGGCCAATGGTGGTGTGTATCTACTCCCCACTATTCCTCTCGCGGCAGGGAAGAGGGCCTCCACAACATCCTCGAGGGCCCGGGGGTCTAGGGACCCCGCCGCAGAGGGTGCCCTGTTTAGCCTCCCGGTAACAATCCTATACGGGCGCCCCCAGGGGTCCCTGTCCAGGGAGGACAGAAGGTCCCCCCATACCCGGGCCTTAGCGTCCTGGATCGCGTCCTGAAAGGCCACGACCCGGGCCCTGTACGCCTCATACAGCGCCCTCTCACCCACCTCGTCCCTGCTCGCCCTCCGGCGGGCACGGAGGTAGCACCGGCGGGCCCGGGAGCACGTCCTCCTCAACTCCGCTATCTCCCGGGACCACCAGTACACCGCCCCACGTGCGGGGGGGCCCGCCCGGGGCATGGCGACACTACACGTGTCAGCCACGCACCGGACGAGCCGCCCCGCCTCCTCCTCGAGATCCTCGACTGATCCCGCCGGAGGGCCCCAGTCACCAACAGTTAGCGCAGCGAGCAGGCGATCCTCGGCCACCTCCCAGACCACCACCCTGCGCGCAACGGCGGGGGAGGCCCAGGTGAGATCCACCACGGACTCCCCACGCCACGCAACGCAGGTGGATGCCCCCCCCCCCGATTTAACAATACCAGGCCTCGGCAGGCTGCCCACTCAGTGACCGCCCGCCCCCTGGCATTCTCCCTCCCTGAGCCCCAATAAGGAGAGGCCGCATTGAAGTCCCCCGCTATCACCAGGTGGGGGCGGCGCGACACCACCTCCCCCACCCGGTCCAACAGTTCCACAAACTGGGCCAGGGGGTACCTAGGAGGGGCGTAAAGCCCCACCACCGTTAGGTCCCCCCAGCCCACCACAACATAGTCCTCCCCGCGTTCCTCTACGGTCATAGCGGGGGACCTCCTACTTCTGGTGATCGCTACGGAAGCCCCACGGCTCCCCACCCAATCTGCGTGGTCGGGGATGCCGTAGGGCTCAGCGATCACCCCTAATTCCATTCCCATGCCCGCCATGCTTTGGCCGAAAAGGTCCTGCGCACGGTGGGCATGGTTCAGGTTCGCCTGTAAAATCCCAATGCTGTTCATCGCATCACCTAGCTTGCCTCCATGCGGGAGCTATCATCCACCTCCCTGCTAGGTCTCGGCCCCGCAGATGGGCCCGCTTCCGCACTCGCATCGGGTCCCGGCCCCACGGCACCGGGCGCGGCCGCCACCACCAGGGGGGGTGCCCTTCCGAATTTCCTGGGAGCGGCGCACTCCTTTCCCCCCAACCTATGCGCGGCCGGTTTTCCCAGGTCCGCACACACGGGGCATCGCGCCTCTGCTGTACACTGGCTGGCCCGATGTCCCTCCCGGCCACACGCGTAGCAGCACCCACACCTATCGTGGGGGCTGCCACACGTGTCCCGCACGTGGCCGAACTCCTGGCACCGGTAGCATTGGAGCTGCCGGGCAGGGAGGACATCCACTCTCGCCAAAGTCCACCCCACCCTAAGCCGACCCTCCGCCACCAGTTTCCTGGCGCCGGCCACAGGACACCGGACCCAGGCCGTGCCTAGCCCCCTCCCTGGGGGGCGTCGAACCTCGCCCACCCTGATTTGGTCCCGGGCTACCCCAGTAGCCTTCTGAACCGCTTCGCCCACTTCCCCGGCTGTGGCGGAGTCGTCCAGGTCCCTTACCCGGACCTCCGCCATCCGCTCTGGGCGGGCGATCTTCGCATCCCCGCCAATTACCTCCCGGAGTCTGCCAGCCAGCAGGTCCGCCTTCTCCGTACCCCCAGGTCCCGGAACCTCAAGGATCAGTCCTCCCCGGTGACTGCCCTCCTCGGCCTCACCCCCGAAATGCCGATCTCCTCCAGTGAGATGCTACTTTTGGCCCTAGCCAGGGCCTCGGCGTAGGTTCTATTGGCTCCCTCTCGCGGCAGCGTGATACACACTGCGGCCACTCGGGGGGGGGGGGGGGGGGGGGCAGGCGCACGGGGCCCGAGGGCACCCTCGGTGCCGCCCCCGCACCATACACCCCCGGACCGGAACCCCCCGCTGTTGGTGCCCGCTTGGCGGGCCCTGTAGCGGGGCCAACTGGGCCCGGCTTTGCAGGTGCACCCGCTGCCGCCTTCTTCTTCTTTTTCCACTTCCCCGGGGCTACCGTCTGCCACTCTCCCTCTGTGGCGGGGACCCCTTCCATGGCCTCGCGACGTGTCTCACGGGGAGTGGCAGCCGGCTGGCTGGCCTCGCGCACCGCTCCCATCAGTTCCGCCCTTATATTCGAAAGCTTCGAATCGATCAGCTTACCGATCTTCGCCATTAGGCTGGTTTCCGTGACCGGCTCCCTGGCCCTCCCGGCGGTGGAAGTGGCGGCTTCGGCTGCAGAGGAGGCGGGTCCTCGCATGCCCGCCTTCAGCGCCCTGACCTCCTTCAAAAGGCTATCCACCTGACCCTCAAGTTCGCTTACGCGCGCGACCAGCCTTCTATTTTCCTCTCTCAATCTGGGGGCAGAAGGAGAGGTTACTTTTCCGGACACTCGTTTCGCCATCTCGCAGGCAGCGGCCTCCACCGTTCGCGCCGTCTCCTTGAGGAGCTTAGCATATCCCCCTTTCAAGTTTTTGGATGTGCCAGCCACCCTTTCAATGGTCCTGGCACACTCCACCATTTGCGCCCCGAGGTCTGCCGTGGGCTGCTCCCTCATCTCCTACTCCAGGAGTTGGAGGCTGAGAGCTCCCGTCCCACCCGCTCTGGGCGCCTGAGCGTCTTCCTCCCCATCGCTATCTAGCCCAATATAGATTCTCTTTGGCGCCGTCGCAGGCTTCCCCGTAGGGAGTGCTTCCCCTGTCGTTCGCCCGAAACAAAGGAGGAGAGAGAGAAATCCGATTCCTCGCCCCCATCCGCTCCCGATCCCGCCCCAGCTGTCGCGATGGACATTGACGAACCCGCTGACGATATTGCGGCCCCTGTCCTCCGTACGGCCGCAGCCCTCAAGGGGAGTACCCGTGTGGGCCCCGGTATCGCTGGAGGGGGCATAGTTGCCTCCCCCACCTCCACGACCTCCTCCATCACCAGCTCCTCCACCCTCGCGCCTGCCTCGCGCCCTCCCTCTGCACCCTCTCACCCTTCTTGGTTTGTGTTTGTATTAGTTTTATTTAAGTCATCCATTTTGATCCCACGAAAATGGTCGGAACTAAATGTCCGCCCGGGAAGAGCCGCCTTACCCGGGTAGGCCTAAATACTCCGGGGTTTCGGCAGGTGCCCCGGAGGAACCGTTCGCGACTGCGCCATTTAACATCCACGCAGCCATGCACCCCTCGGCACGGTGTATTAACACCTTGGGTTTGGAGGGTACACATCCAGTACCTAGATACAAGAAACTACGAAGCGGAATACATGGATACCCTGGACTTCCACATCCAGTACCTAGATACAAGAAACTACGGAGCGGAACACCTGAACACCCTGGACTTCCGCATCCGACACCTAGATACAGAAAACTACGAAGCGGAATACCTGGACACATCCAGTACCTAGATACAAGAAACTACGGAGCGGAACACCTGAACACCCTAGACTTCCACATCCAGTACCTAGATACAGAAAACTACGAAGCGGAATACCTGGATACCCTGGACTTCCATATCCAATTCCTAGATACAAGAAACTACGGAGTGGAATACCTGGACACCCTGGACTTCCACATCCAGTACCTAGATACAAGAAACTACGGAGCGGAATACCTGGACACCCTGGACTTCCACGTCCGCCATTTAGATACAGAAAACTACGGAGCGGAACACCTGCACAAACTGTCGCCTAAAATACGAGGAACTATGCCGAGGCACGCATATACATACACCCATACCCATATACGCGCGCTCCACATAAATGCTATTAAAAACTGAATAATTCTATACTGTTGTGAAAGCACCTTTATACTAATTGGAAATTCGGTATTATCGGTAGCTTCACGTATAAAGTGTATTTGATTGTGTTGTGTATTTGTAAATTACTAACACCACACACAGTACAAATAGGTAAAGAAGGCACAGCAGTCAGCGCCATCTGTCGTGTCAAAAATGCGATGGACGTGCGAAGACGACGACGACGATGACGACGACGACGACGACGGACCTGAAATAAAATCATCTCGCTCGCCATGTGAATACGTCCTGATCCTGTACACTAATCGTATTAAATTTGGTGGCAATCAATTCAGGACCCTTGATTCCTAGAGTGAATGTATCAATAAATTTTTCTCACATACAGCCGTTCATAAGATATTTGAGTCGAAACACAGGTACAAGAGATGCTTCGAGTAAAGAGTCTCGGCGGGCCGTGCCCCGTACGGCGGGTTGCCTGTACTTGGCGCGAGACTCGACCGAGTCTCTTGATTTGCACATACGAAAACTCATCTTTTCATCAGAATTTTATATGGAGCAATTATTATGAAGTATATACTTTGCATTTCCAATGGGCCCAACCCCACAGCGTTTTACGCCGCAGATCGGATGTCGCCTGAGCGGTGACCATCGGTCTTTATGTTAGATTTCGGTACCTCCAAGCGAAAGGAAGAAAGTCTTCGGCCACAAAGAGTTAAGACGAAAAACAATTTTTTTAATTCTTTCGAATGAAATTAGATCATTTATAACGTATTACAAATTTATTTTGAGATAGAGTTCTTCCGCAATGCGAATAGTAAAGCAATAGAAGGCGCGGGCCGATATATCAGCTCTGGCACTTCTCGCCAGTACAGCAAGAGCCGATATATCGGTCTCCGGCACTAAAAGGGTTAAGAGAAGATATAAAAAAAATCGGCAAAAAAATATTATTAATCGGCAAATTAAAATATTCTGTTATTGGCATAAAAATCAGACAAGCTCGAACTCATGTTTTTTTTTCCACTAATTGCGAAGCACAGCTTGCACGACAACTACAAAAAAATTAATATCCTGTATCTCATTCACCAATATCGTACTATCACGGTACAGTGTTCTAAAATACTAACAAACCATTAGAGCCAAAATCCAATATACTTTTAACAAATTTCCAAAATTCGTTACATAAGACTAATTTAATCAAACTTTCGAAAAAAAACTTTACACGATGTTACGGACAGATACTCATAAATAATACGAACCGTCGTTAAAATGAGGAGAAACGAATTTAATGACTTGTTTTTACCCACTGACTTCCCTGCGACCGATCAATGTACTGAATATCTGGAACAATCTTGCGCACGACTTTTGTACGCCTTACACTAGAATATAAAAATAAAAAAATTATAATAATATAATGGGATACCTGATAAAAGGATTATTTTGATAGAATAATTAATGAAAATAAAGTTTATCTTTCATTAATGATTCAATTTAAATATATTAAATTATTGTTAATAATAAAAATTACTATAAATAAAATTATTTATTATATTAATTTTTTACTTTTGTGACATCCAATTGACGATTGCACCCGATCGGTATAGTGGTAGTTGGAGGATCGGTAGACTTCACCCTATTGAGTATATTTACAACGCTTACTACCCCCGACGAAAGATCGCATGCAATCGGTAAGGTAGTAATGGGAAGTCAGATACGCTCCACACCACTGGCGAGTATTTAAAAGCAATGTGCAACGTCAGGAGGATGTTCACGATGGCCTGTTTAGGGTCTAACCTTTCGGAAATTTACCCGGGATCGGCCAATTACTTACGCCCTGTGTCGTTGATGGTTATGAGACTGATTGTGCAGAGCGAATTGTTACCGACGGTGGTTAGAATTCAAATTTAGAATTTGAATTCATTATGAAAATGAATAAACTGAATCTCTACTTACGATACTGTGCACTCGATTATGAATTAGGAAATTTATAATTCTTGGATTAGTACAGACGCTGGTTTAGGCTTAATGGAGGATTGATAGAAGAGAATTGTACAACAGGTTGAGTTCGGATAAGAACAGATTTGACAATATATTTCTATTTAAGTGTAAAATAAAGTAACTTACGTTGATAAAATGGGTTGACGATATGTTGTTCAACGAGTGAATACGAATTCGGAATAAGCGACAAAAGACTTAGAAAGATTTAAAGAATTAAAAGTTGAATATGGAATTTGAACTTAGAAATTTTTCCGTTGAGTTGAACTCTTAGAGAATGATTTACTTTTTCATCTGACTGAACCTTCTTGTTCTTTACTTCCGACTCCTGACTTGACTCTATGACTGTTGACCCGAAACTGATCAGGGGTCGAACTAGACTTTACCAAAATGATTCGCGACTAACGTGGTGACTTCTGATTTGCAGTTCACCCATGGTTAATTATTATTAAGCCCCGGTCACTGGGAGGAGTTTTAACCTCCACTTCTTAATCTTCTATTTGTCCTTTGCAGCTCCTTCCTTATACGATACGATTTGGGCCACCTTAGGGCCCATACTCGCTATTTTGTTTATACCATGATTTCTTTGGGAGCAAAAGTGTGAAGGAGAGCTGTCGATATATTTATTCACGGTAGGCGCCGGGTTAGAGTGATTCTTAGTAAGGTGATATTTAAGTTATCGTTGTTATAATTTATGTCAGATGAAGGTGATCGATGTATAGCAAAGGCTGATTCCGTTTCGATAGAGGTTCGCAATACGTTGCACTGAACAGAATTATAATAAAAGTGCAAAGTATGATTGCAGGTTCTCATCCGGACGTAACACTTTATATTAATATTAAGAACTTTAATTGCTATTGCTATATCTTCCCATTCGTGAATAGTTATTTGAATAATATTAGAGATTAATTTAATAAGATTCATCCCCATTATTATATTACCTAAAATAATTAATAGACAATATAATTATCTATTTCAATATTACATTAATACAAACTATTAGTTCATCAAGATTTTTAATTGCAATCACTCTTATATGAATTAATAACTTTAACTCTAATATTTTTAATGTAATGTTACGATTGCTAAATCAGGAAAATCAAGCAATCGTAAATGAGATTTGTAATATAAGGATGATTCGTTGGTTCGGTCTGTTACGTCCGACGCAACGCAACCCCATTGCCTCCCCCCCTCAGCACCCCTCAGAACCCCAGTAGCAAAGGTCAGAGATCACGATACATGTAACCGATCCTCCACGAACATGGGTTAACCATTGTAAACCGTAGACTACGTATATATATTGTGACGTGGCATTTTGATGCACGTCACAAAATTAGGCGAATTCGGCTACGTCGTGGGGCCGGATGAGTTACGGAGCGTTTCGCGTGGTGTTGGACTGATTTTTATTTTAAGAATTTGTATTTATTTCCCCGTGGGGAACGTTTCGTTTGTTTTTGAGTTCATTAAGCGGATCCGAGAGGATTCGATACAATTTGTATTGAGACGGGGCCCGAGAGAGAGCCAACTACGGGCCTGGCGGAGCGCTGTCAAGGAGAGGTGACGTCAGGACCGGAGCACACAACCTGGTGGCTCGACTACGCGAAACCAGCGGCGAGCGTCTTCAGAAGCAGAGGGCATATAGGAGTTGCAGAAGCGGCAGGAAGCCGAATATCGAGGGAGAAGAAGTGGATGTGATTCCCGTCTTCCAGAAACGGCACTGCAGCCATCCTAACGTAGCAAGATGCCAGGATCTATTTTACCGGGATCGTTAAAACAATTGAAGATCGCGAGCTGGCTAGCGGAGCCCATGTAACAGCGAACCTGATTGGACCAGGGGGTGGTATTACAGCGCGCTCTCAGGAAGGTTCCCGATTTTGGAAATTTGTAGCCTCACTCACGGCGTGGCCTAAGTCAGGGATAGACGTGCTATCGTTTTCTACCGATTTCTGTATTTACTGTATCGTATCGTGATCCGTTTGAGGGGCTATAAATCAGGAGAGTGTGTTCCTGGATATAGTAGGAGCTACTGGACAACGGTGAGTGACGCTCAGGGATATTTTGGCTCCTTTTCAATTCACGGGATCAACCGATCTTTTCTGTTCGACGTACTCTTACGCGTCATCCTGCGCTTTCCTGACCGCCAAAGGTCCAAGGATAGCTAATCCGGTGACAAACAGGAGATCGGTCTCTCATTTAATTATTTCAATTCTTCCGGTTTTGTGTCTAACCGTTCAGTCCACGTCTCGCGGAATCGTCTCCCTGACACATGGGTGCGTGAGTCATTAACGTATCGTTTATTATCGTTACCGTATCGTTTAATATATCGTATCGTATGTTGCGTTGTTCCAGCGGGAACATTATTGTATACTATCGTTTGGGTAAATATCCCAGTGTGTTCTGCATCATCTCGATCTGTTTTCTGTACTTGTCATTTGTATTTCACCATCTTGTTCTATTTTCTATATAAAATAAATCGGATCCGTCCCCGGATTTTGGTTCCGATAATTTGTCGTTATCAGTAGTTTTTAGAGTGAACCTCCCTAATTTTCAGATTTTGATTATTGTCTCCCAGACCCAGGACCCCACCGCACAAGAGCTGGCCAGGGTGTCCTTAGGAGACAGCGGTGTAACTCTGGTTATACCTGGCGCCCAATAATTTAGTATTTCATTAATTATTTCTCGCGGTGCCATTTATTTGTGCGTCACCGTCAAAAAGTGTCGTCACAATATATATATATATCTATATTAATAATTTAGGGATATCACTATTTTATATTATACTTTACACGACACCTCATACTCTCACACACTTCCAGAAATCACACCAACACCGCGACATTGCAGGTGGATGAGCAGGAAGAAAGAGAGAGCATAGGAGAACGAAGAACGAGAACGGCACGCGTAGCAACATTAACGGAATGTGTAGGGATAAGATGCTTAGAGAGCGTTTTTGATTGTAACACCGCAAATACCAAGCACAGCAAACTCTTACCCGTCACCACCGCACTCACCTCACCATCGAAATAACCCCGACAACGCACTAATCAAAGAAGATTCCGCAATCGATGGCCTATAATCAGAATTCAATCGAACGACAGGGTTCAACTGCCCCGATCATGCCGCAACACCTATCCAAATTCCCCTGACATTGCATTCAGTCCCCTCCCAAATCGAAATCTTCCTCATGAACTCCAATACCGATCATCGGCAGTTAATAATCAATCCTCTGGTAGAGCAGTGTCCCTTCTAGAGTCTTGAGCCGATTGTCCGCGCCAGTTAAGTGTTGTGCCGATCAAATACCTTAGGGCCTATTTTGATCTAGCTTGCCTTAGGACCCAAGCGAAAAGTGCATCACCTCAGTGCCGGGCGTCCACGCGAAAAGAACTCATTTCTTGGCATATTGTAACGCATTCGTCTAGGCGAGTGTCCACCTTAGGGCTGGACCAAGAATCTCCCGTCCAACCACATCTATTTCGCTATCACCTCAGTACCGAGCACCGTCTCTCTCTCTCACTCTCTCTCTGCTCAGCCACCGGTAAGTAACTCACACCCATACACCTTAATATATATTTTTATACCATTACAATTCTCACAAGGTGACGATCACACCTACAATAGTGTTCAGATTTCACCTAGTAAGTAGTTTAATGCACACCTATTACCATATATACAGAGTGTATCAGCAGAAATGCACGTTTGAGATTTGCGGTGAAACGGTGCACAATTTTGAAAATCTGATGTCACAACCATTGAATATTTTTTGATTGCGCATCGAATGGGCATATTATTATTGTTCGCTCAACTTCCGGTCGCAAATAAAAAAAATTATCTTCGCCATTTCAAATGATATTGAAACAAGTTAAATGCAAAAGTTGTAGAGCAAGAAAAAATAATAGAGATGAAAAAAAAAATTCGGACGGATTGCACACATAATAAGAGAGATATTTGCGTCCGAATTTTTCTAATTTTTTGACAAATTTCTGATACTGGAGGAACGCCTTAGCTTCGTGCAGCAGCTTCACGCCGAACTCACGATTCGCAATTGTTTTGAGGTAAGCGTTCAATCAGACGCAAACCCGTACAAGGTGGCTAAAACATACTACAATGCTATCTTTCATTACAAGTTAGAAGCCAAACTATTCCTGCTGTAGATTTCCGTGATCCTGGAAGTAGGTTTTCGAGTCTTCGTCTTCCTGGACGTGGATTTTCGAGCCTTCGTGTTCCTCGTCGTATATTTTGGATCTTGTGAAAAATACGTCATCTTGAAAAAATGGTCTACGAGAGAAATGCAAAAACACGTATCCCTTTTTTTCGTCCCAAGAACGAGTATACCAATTTGCAGCCTTTTGCGACTTCTGGTGTAAAAGTCAGAGAGCACTTGTTGACCCTGAATTTCGTCGAAATCGTCGATTTGGAAAACTACATCCATGAACACAAAGACTCCAAAATCTACAACGAGGAACACGAGGGCTCCAAAATCTACAACGACGAAACACGAAGGCTCGAAAATCCACGTCCAGGAAGACGAAGACCCGAAAACCTACTTCCAGGATCACGGAAATCCGCAGCAGGAATAGTTTGGCTTCTAACTTGTAATAAAAGATAGCATTGTAGTATGTTTTAGCCACCTTGTACGGGTTTGCGTCTGACTGAACGCTTACCTCAAAACAATTGCGAATCGTGAGTTCGGCGTGAAGCTGCTGCACGAAGCTAAGGCGTTCCTCCAGTATCAGAAATTTGTCAAAAAATGAGAAAAATTCGGACGCAAATATCTCTCTTATTATGTGTGCAATCCGTCCGATTTTTCTTTCATCTCTATTATTTTTTCTTGCTCTACAACTTTTGCATTTAACTTGTTTCAATATCATTTGAAATGGCGAAGATAATTTTTTTTATTTGCGACCGGAAGTTGAGCGAACAATAATAATATGCCCATTCGATGCGCAATCAAAAAATATTCAATGGTTGTGACATCAGATTTTCAAAATTGTGCACCGTTTCACCGCAAATCTCAAACGTGCATCTGTCACGTGCCGTGCCTTTAGATTCTGGATCTCGCATACACATAGATACGATACGATGCAACAGAGAAATCACGCCGACTGCAGCAAAATGGGAGGAAGCTAGCTTCCGGTCTTATCGCACCAAGAACGTGCCTAAACGTGTGAACCGAAAATGCCAGGATTCACGCGAGCGGGTAAAAACCGCTGAATTAGTAAGATTTGCCCCTACCTGTCCACCTACTTTCAGCAGAAAGTAGGATGGATCAGGGAAGGCAAATTAGTCTCCAGATACACACCAGAGCGCATAGTTCGGGCTGGAATAGCTCCTCACAAATTGCATCGCGCGGCGGCTATCATTCTCACGGGAGTTCCGCGTACTGTTATCTATCGCCGTTTGTAAGTCGATAAGTCGTATCGAGCCCTACGAGTTGCACGCGTAGCGTATCAGTCAATGTGAGTTTAGATATTAGTATTCTGATTTTTGCCACGAACAATACTGTCGTGTAGATTAAGTGATTACCAAAGTGCAAGATCTCGAGTGTCGATAAGAAGAATAGCGAACATCCAGAGAGCGTGGGCGTCTAACGTTGCACGCCGCATGAACGTATGAGAGTGAGTACGTAAGAGTGAGTGTGGGCACGGCATTACGAGGCCATTGTAAAACTAGCTGTAAGACCATCTGGCATTTTCTTCGTATCTCTATCTAATAACTAGCATCTAAGCAAATTTGGGGTTGTAACAATACATTTGAATCATCTCATTCGGATTATTGCATCTTTGATTTAAATTGACCATACACCAATTCCTCGACCTAACGGCAATCCAAACGACCGGGCCTGTATAGGACGGCAGTCAAGAACTTACCCAAAAACAAAAATAAATATAAACTTCCATGCGTTGCATGGGAGATTAACTTTGCTAGACGCGTAATAACGCCCTGCACGTCACAAGTTAATTGGTGTCAGAAGTGGGATACTTCTTGACTACCTCTGAGGATTGAAAACGGAATTGGTGGATGTTCGAGATTGTAGCTATCTTTTAAAATTAACGGGGATTTAGAATCTAAATAGGTAACCTCCTTTCTTCTTTTTAAACCTCGCCGCAAGGAATTTTGATCATTATGGCGACCGACCCAGACATATCTACGCGATTGCTTAATAATGTGACGGAGATGATGAGCAGCATGACGCTACAGAAACGGTTGGGGCTAGTTCCCAAATATGATGGGAAGAATATGGCTCTCAGGCATTATTTACAAGACATACAGAATGGTGCATCGTTACTACCACCAGGCACGGAGAGCGAATACGTTAAAGCTGCTATAGGGAACCTACAGGGTGATATCAGGAATATCGTTTACGGCGAACAGATAAACACCGTCGCGGATTATATCAAATATCTAAAGAGCCGTCTTGCCACTGGCAAAACATATGATTATTACACGGATGCTCTCTCGCGGATAAGGATGAAACAGGGCCAGCTGGTCGGTGAATTTTACGATAAGATACGGATCCTCCTTAGCGGAGGACGGTCTGCATATCGGGCGCAACATAACGTTGACCCACCGGAAGGAGAAAAGGATCCGTTAAGACAGTTAGCTCTGACCGCGTTTATAGACGGATTACCGACAAAAATGAGTGATGCCGTAGACGCGAAGGAACCGGCGACGTTGGAGGAGGCCTTTCACATAGCCCAAAGATTTGCCGATAGAGACGAACGTCGAAAACGCCGCGAAATCAGTCCAAGTCGTGTCCTGTATACGAGGGAAGGCGGTAACTCTGCTCGCCCCTCTTATTACGATCGTCCCTCACACGCGGAACAGAATACGCGCTCTTCTTATCACACCAGCGATTCTCGGCCGACATACCGAGACGAGGGTGAATATCGCTACGCGCGCGAATCGCAGTCACAATATCGGGACGATGACCGACCATACGATCGGCGAAGGTACGATGCGAATCGTTATTATGGCTCGCGTACCCCATCGCCTGTGTATCGGAGTTCCCGGCGGGAATACACGGTTCGGCAGGAATCGCCTGATCCCGACTTTCCTCCAAGACCGACGGGAATTTTGAAGCACCGTCCGAGAAGTGGGGACTATACCCGAGAGAGTGAACGTCACGGTCGACCCAGCAGCGAATGCTGTCATTGTTCTAAAGCACGAGTTGATCGTTCGTCTAGTCCGGGTGATCGCCAGTCTTTAAACTACCAGGAGGCTCGTCGCCCAAGTCCGACGGCGAGCCAGTCACAAGAATCGCGTCAGGCGAGTCGCTTGGACGAGAAGCAAAACACGGTGAAATTCCTAGAAAAGTCTGCACCGTCCTCTGGACGAGCGCCTTAGTAGAAACACCGGTAGTGGAAATGTCAGCCCCGGAACTCCGTAATCGAGTAGGACGATTTTTCTTGGACACGGGCTCGGACGCCAGCCTTATTAAGCTAAGGGCTATAGACGAAGATCAGGAAATAAATACAGATGAGATAATCAAAGTCTCAGGAATCGCGGAAAAGGAAATACTAACACTTGGTACCGTATTAATTCACTTCACAGACAAGCCGACCAAGTTCAATGTCATGTACGATTTACCATTGGCAGCCGATGCTATAATTGGGAAACCATACTTTCGCGAGGAAAAGGCGGAGATTTCGTTCAACCACAATACTATGGTTACTCAAAGTGACCCCATCCGACCAAAACCGTTCGTTGATACCAACCCTCACATAACCAATCGCATATTAACGGCGAAATCCAACCGAGTCTTCCGAATACGAGCGCGCACCCGACAGCAAGTAACGTTAGAAGTAGTAAATCGGGATTTAAAAGAAGGCTACCTGGCTCGTGTGGCGGCACCGGAAGGGCTGTTTCTGGGCGAAGCCCTAGTCACTCAGACCAATGGCCACTGCCACGTGATGGCAATTAATACCTTGAACGAGGATATCGAAATCCAGCCAGGAGCACAGGAATTGGTGCCATTTACCTACTGTAGTCCCGACGAGAAATCTGAGCTCGAGGATACCGAGTCAACGGACGTGGACACTGTTCCCCCGGCAGATCGCGTAAACGCCATATTAGCTGCATTGCGATTAGATCATCTCAACGAAGAGGAACAGAGACACGTTCGCGAACTTATCGAGGAATACCCGGGTCGATTCAAGCTTCAAGGCGATAAGTTACAGTGCACAGATCGCGTATATCATAAAATTCCAACTGTCGACGACCTGCCGATAAACACCAGACAGTACAGATTCCCGGTAATTCATAGGGATGAGGTCGAACAACAAGTACTGACGAAACTACGCGATGGGATAATAATTCCTTCGCAATCTCCGTATAATTCGCCAGTGTGGATAGTGCCTAAGAAACCTGATTCACAGGGCCGTCCGCGCATGCGAATGGTGATAGACTTTCGCAAACTTAATGAAAAAACGGTATCTGACGCTTATCCCCTGCCCAATATACTAGAGATATTGGACCAGTTGGGCCAGGCGCAGTATTTTTCAACGTTCGACTTAGCCAGCGGATTTCAACAAATTCCCATGGACTGCGGGGATCGAGCAAAAACCGCTTTCTCTACTTTAAATGGGCATTACGAATATGCTAGGATGCCCGAGGGGTTGAAAAATGCGCCTGCTACGTTTCAGCGATTAATGGATAACGTGCTGAGAGGACTGCAAGGCACAGAATTGTTTGTTTACCTGGATGACGTCGTGGTCTTCGCAAAATCCTTGACAGAACACAAGATCAAGGTTCGACGCCTCATGAGACGCCTTGAAGAAGCTAATCTCACCTTGCAACCTGACAAATGCGAATTTCTTCGTCGAGAGGTTGCTTATCTCGGACACATAGTGGGCCGTGACGGGCTGAGAATGGATCCAAAGAAATTAAGAGCAGTAGAGAAATTTCCTACCCCGAAGACTCCGAAGAATGTGCGCCAGTTTCTGGGGTTAGCCGGTTACTACCGACGGTTCATACCGAATTTCTCAGCGCGTGCAAAGCCATTATTTGACCTACTAAAGAAGGGGTTAGCATTCTCTTGGGGACCCCCACAGAGGAGCAGTTTCAGGGACCTTCGCAAAGCTTTATGCAAGGAACCAATATTGCAGTACCCGGACTTAGATAAACAATTCATCTTAACAACAGATGCCTCGGACATCGCCATAGGTTCAGTATTATCGCAAGAACATGATGGGCAAGATCTGCCGATAGCTTATCATTCAAGGGTACTAACAAAGGCTGAGAGGAACTATTCCGCTACGGATAAGGAATGCCTGGCGGTTATTGATTCTATAGAGCATTTTAATACCTATCTGTATGGTAGAAGGTTTAAGCTTGTTAGCGATCATGAACCCTTGAAATGGATAGGAGCCATGGATGATCCTGGAAAACGGCTTACGCGGTGGAAATGGAAAATGAGAAGGTACGACTACGAGTTTGTCTATAAGGCCGGGAAATTGAACGTCAACGCGGACGCGCTTTCCCGAAACCCGGTAATTTCAGGGGAATCAAGCTCGGAGTGTTCCGGAAGTGACAGCACGAAAAGAGTACTCCCTATAAACTCGAGTAATGTGCCGACATCAGCACGCGGGGGAAGTAGTATAACTAGAGCAAGGGGTCGGGGTAGACCACCAGGACCCTCTAGACGGCCGGCAGTTACTAAATTTTCGGCAACTCAAAACCTTGGTGGCATTGCTGCTAGGACTCGTTCTCGCACACAATCTACCCCCGCGGTACCCACAATATCTGAAACCGATGAGTCAAGTACTGAGGCATCCGATCCGCCGATACAGAGAATACATCGTAGTACGCTACCCGCACCACTCCTACCGTCGAGGCGTCCGCTAACTCCAACGGAGTTGCCGCCTAAGATCGCTGAACCCGAGGCGTCAGCAGGGCTGAGCGGCCCACTGACCGCCAAGACACCCGACACCGTTGTTATTAATCTGAGTTCTGTTGACGAGGGCTCGGACGATAGTGTATTCGAGGAGCAGGTACTGTCCGGGGAATCCCCTATCAAACCGAAGGGACATACCGGGGAAAATCCACAGCCAACTGTCCCAGAGTTGGAGGCCACTAATTCACCTTCTATGAATGACACGGGCGAATTGGCTGCGCAACTTCAAGAGTCGTTCAGCAAATTTGATGAATCCCTACGCGTTCTGGAGGGGAAATTCCAAGATAAAGGGGCGAGTCCGGTTCAAGATGACGAGAACGTTGAAATCGTATTAGGTACTGTTTCGGATGGAGACTCGATACCGGAGGAAATGCAGGAGAAGTTCGAGGAGTTGGATCCTTTCGATGATGAACTAGAGGATATGGTGCTTGCTAGACGTATTGAGAAGTTAACGAATACTGTTCCGCAGTTATCGGAAACCGAACTCCTGCGACGAGTAAGCCTTTCCAAAAATGACCTCGTTCCCCCTGTCGTTGAGGAACCTGCGCCAACCACAAACCAAGACAGTAAAGTGATACCGGAAAAACAGAACGGAAAAGGGGATAATACACCGTTACGCTCATATCCAGCGGAGAGCGGTGGTGGTAAAGGGTGTTCGAGAGAAGTAAGGTTCTCTTTACCAGCTTCAGGAGTAGTTCCTACCGCACGGTCAACCCCGTTTCCTTTTAACTCCACACCAAGGCAGATATTTACTCCACGACCAAGGCCGGAAGAAACAACCTCGTGTAACGAACCATCGGAAACCATAAGATTCAGCGACAATGACCTGTGCGCCGTAGCATCAATTTCGGAAAGCGAGAATGACCAGAAAGGCAATCAAAAAGGGGAAGAGGTGAAAGTCAATAACCCCGTCGTTGGAACCCGGGAATGTCTAACTTACAAACCCGATAACTACGTCCATTTTGTATCCGCAGATGGGGAACTCGTTACGCCAATTGGGAAAATACTCTCGGATCTGGGAAGAATTGATGCGGACAGAATTAAACAGGCAAGTCCAAGGGTGGGACAAATTGTTGTCACACCTTGTGGGAAGAATAAGATCTACAGTATAGTCATAAAAACCCGGTACTTCAAAAAAAACTGAAGATGAAAACATTTTTAAGGGATTAAGCAACTTGAAGAGGATTTTAGAACGTAACCACGTTGAATCTCTTCGAATATCCCGCGCCGGAGATTATACGGATTCCTTGACCGCAGGTAGACTTGTTGACAAAATTCACGAGATATTTGCGAATTCGGGGGTTGCAGTGACCATTTGTTACGGGAAAATACAAATGCCGAGGCCGGAAGATCGGAATACCATCTTAAGCGAGTTTCGTGAGAGCTTGATGGGCGGTCATAGGGGGGTAACAAAGACCTACCGGAAAATCCGAGAACGCTTTTATTGGCCGTCACTTCGTAATGATGTGCAAAACTTTATCAGGCGCTGCAAGAGCTGTCAGGAGCAGAAGCTCGTGCGAGTTAAAACTCGTGAACCGATGCTGATTACAGATACACCTGTGGACGTCTTTGATAAGGTTGCACTGGACACCGTAGGGCCCTTACCCACTACTCCGCATGGAAATAAGCACATACTAACCATGCAAGATCAATTATCGAAGTATTGTTTGACAGAGCCTATTCCGGATTTAAAAGCAGCCACCATTGCAGAGGCAATCACGCGACGGCTCATAAGTCAATTTGGGGCTCCGCGCGCTATATTGACTGACCGGGGAGCCGCATTTACGAGTAGTCTTCTAAGAGAAATTGCGAAGATATTCAAAATCAAACAGCTTACAACGTCTGGATACAGACCTCAAACGAACGGTGCCCTAGAGCGAAGTCACATCATGCTGACGGAGTATATCAAGCATTATATCGGGAAATATGATGATTGGGACAGACTATTGCCCTACGCCGAACTATCTTACAACACCTGTGTGCACGAGGCGACGAATTTCACCCCGTACGAGGTAGTATACGGGAGACTACCGAGACTGCCAAGCCAGTTTCCTACGGAGCCCAAACTCTCCACCTATAATTCCTTTACATCGGAATTGATAAGGCGACTATCGGAAATTCGTGAAATCACAGGGGAAAACATCAACAAGGCGAAAGAAACATATAAACGGTACTATGATGAAAAGGCCCGGCCATTTACAGGCCGCGTAGGCAACGAGGTTTGGGTGAAAAAGGAGGTCCGGAAGGGTAAGTTTGATGGTCAATACCATGGACCATATACTATAGTAGATGTAACAGATAGAAATAATGTAATATTGAAAATGCCAAATGGTCACCTAATTCGTAAACATGTAGATGCCGTGAAATTGTCATACGAGTGAATGTATTGGAATGTTAGAATGAACATTAGGAATCGATAAGCAATTTCCCAAAATCCTCACATGCAACACACGCTGGCTGGCGAATGAGGGGATCTAGTGACACCGGAAACACCCGAAACCATGGGGACTGCAGTTGGAAGATTTTCTCACGTTCTGCCAAGATGGGAATCCGCAACCAGGTAAAGCTGACCGAAATACGAGGTCCAGTACGTGATGATAACGAGGGAAGTCCACCATAGCGATTACCGAATGTGGGAAAGCAAGGTTTGCAAAAAGGAGTGAACAGAGAGCTCGACTCCCTGCCCTCAAGGATTCAGTCGTCAGTACGCAGACAACTTACACGGAACTCATTAGCCGTTCCGGTCTCCTCATACTTAGATATTTCAATGGTCCGCTACATTCATCTAGCCATTGAAGACAGTAATAATTTAGAATCAGTACCGATCGGTGAAGTGCAACACGAATTAGAATCACCTCAGTTATTACACGGATCTGCAATATTTGAAGTAAACCTAGGCTACGATTTGAACTTCGTTAGAATCAGTGCCGTTGATTCGGGAGTAGTGCTTTTTGACGTGGGTGCCGTACGAATAGAGACAGCAGCAGGGGAGGTACGGTCACTTGCGAGAATACTAATAAACTCTCCTGACGAGCAGCATACTCCGTATTTGTTTCACATTGTAGCAGATTTCCCCGGGAACTCCGCGGGTGTCATCGGGCTATTATCGACATTTACTCCAGCATAACTGGAACGCACTCGCACGTCGCCTTCGGCACATTTCCTTAGTGACTCTAGCGTGAATCCAGCACCTTGACAGCCTTAGTGCGATAACCCGCACAAGCTATATCCTGACGGGAAAATTTCTGAGCGATTACCCGCTCGAATATTCCTGCTCTTCCAATATAAGTCCTTTCGAGTGATGTTCTGAGCGATTACCCGCTCGAACATTACGTATTCCCAAAATACTGAGATTCTGAGCGATTACCCGCTCGAACCTTACGTATTCCCAAAATACTGAGATTCTGAGCGATTACCCGCTCGAACCTTACGTATTTCCTAATACCAAGATTCTGAGCGATTACCCGCTCGAATGTGTATGATCTAACCCTAGATACTCCCAGTCATCCCTGCATATTCCCCGAACCGACTGCGAGTGCACCGGTAAAAAGGGAGCGGTGTCGATGTCCGACGATAGGGTTAGTTCTGATTATTGTTACCACCATTGAGGGCTAGTAAATCAAGCCAGACTTCCGCTGCTCGTCTCGGGAATTATTACAAAAACTCATGGTACGCCGCGCGGGAGTGAAAAATCGAGAAAAACGGGCGGAAGCTGTAGCCAGTGGTAAAGTGAAACGGTGTGATCATCAGATCAGAGGACCCGAGGGACCAAAGGACCCCTTAATTCAACAAACAGGGATCAGACAGGTGAACGCGATCAGTGGCTCAACAAAAAGCTTCCATATAGCAGCACGCTATAAGGGAAGGCCTGTGGCGATAGTGAATCCAGTAGTGACTGACCAACTATATGTGCATCCGGGCCCTCCAACATCCATTGAACCAGCAATCATTGATCAAGAAGTCCCAGTTGTAACGCTGGAGTAAGAGCTGAAAATATCCAGCAACAAAAGGGGAAACATGATGGGAATCTGGATACTAGTGTTTTTGAGCCTTGTGTCTCCGGGAGAGGGGAGTCTGAACGACCGGAATTCGCATCAGAACATTGCGATAAAAGATCTTCCTGGATTATACTACGAAAGAGTGACTCCACTACGACTACAACACGTGGATTGGAGAGTAAGTGTATTTATTGAAGTTGAAAAATTCAAAAATGATTTCCCAGAAATAGGCAAGCAATTAGACAATGCACTGGACGCTTGTCAGCAGGTAAACTTACTAGACACTTGCCGCGAACTCTTGCAACATGACCTTCTCCGGGATCAGTTAAAATTGGCCAAAACAACAGTGAGGGAGTTAGGGCATGCGGCGGTCGCGCATGAACTTCCACCTCCCGTAGACCATGAGCCCTTGCGTACAATGAAAAAGCGTTCTGTGCCGCTCGGAATAATTGGATCGATCAGTAAATCACTATTCGGGACCATGAATCAAGAAGACGCGGAATATATCCACTCCCAGATAGACCGACTGTTTGAGGATCAAACCAACTTGACACAACTGATAGGAAAACAGATGCACATCACGGCATCACGGTTGCAACAACTCCATGAGGATCATGTAAGCGAATCCCGAAGAGTGGATAAGCTGTACGACGGATTAGATGGTCTTTGGAAGCAATTACAAACCTTGGACAAGGAAAATGCAAAGATCAGGTTTAATGCGGAACTGACGAGATTTGCGTACCGCGCTCAATTGAAATTAGAGCAGTACGTAAAAATTGGTGAGGAATACATCCGAGTGATTTCCGCAGCACGGGATGGGGGATATGATCCCGCCATTCTACGTACAGACCAATTAACAGCAATCTCCCGGGCAATTCAACTTCAAGCTCCTGAGTTTGAGTTTCCATTGCCCGTGGAGTCTTTAAGGGGTGAAATCTTGGCACGTATAGTACGCACTGACCTAGTGTTCCACCAAGGCCGCCTCATTATCGTACTGCACATTCCATTACTCGACAGAACGCGTTATCAGTTATACCACATGCATCCATGGCCGGTGCCTCAGGAAGGAGGTCGGACGGGATCGGCTTACATAACTCCAGCCGCTCCATACATTGCCGTTTCAGAGGACCGTAGAACATATTTTTTGGCTGACGCGTTATATATTGCGGCATGTGCGCAAGTAATTTCCAAATACATCTGCACCATAGAAGCTCCCGTTTACGAAGTATCTATAACTGGAAGATGCGAAATAGAAATGCTGACTCGACCATCGATAACAGCATATCAGCAATGCAACGTCCGTGTTACTCCATGGCTTGGACCGTTCTGGAAACACCTGCCATCTCAAGGGGGCTGGTTGTATTCTCTTGCTCAACCAGAAACGGTACACATACTTTGCCCCGGACTAGTCGATACCACAGAGAAATTGAGTGGCGCAGGGGTGTTTCACCTAAGTGCTAATTGCGTAGGACGAACGCGTAGTGCAACGCTGACCGGCATTAGGGCTTATGAAAGCCAGCAGCAATATTTCTATGCACCAGAGACCACCCTAAATGTGACCCTGATAGCACCGATACTAAAAGATCTTCCGGACGAGGGGGTACTGCCGCCAACACCGGACGAATCCGATGGGAAATTCCCACAATGGAAGTATCAACAAGATGGCGAATCATTATTCGATATCGAACGGAAGATCATGGAGATTGGGACGCACAGAAGAAGCAAGCAGCAGCAACAACACTGGACCATCGTTGGATTCTCTCTCCAGGGACTCTTCGTGCTGGTTCTCTGCGGCATTCTATGTCGAAAATTCATCCGGAAACGAACCTGTCATGGATGGTTGACTCCCCGGAAGAACGACGTTGAAGTAGGAGAAACGGTGCCATTACCACGTAAACGCTTAGGTCACCTTTATCGCATTCGTAACAGTACAAGAACCACCACGATGGGGCCAGGGGAACCCGAGATCGGGCTCCCACCAACAGCTACTGGCACCGGAATTCTCCCGCGCCAGGAGGCTCAGGTCGATTAATTCTAAAACTGTTTCTCTAGAAGTATCACTATCTTTAAAGTAAAGGATAAAACTATGACAGGAGACGACGAACACCAAGGAAGCAAACTTCGTGTATTTTTAGCCAACAGATGTTTTATTTTATCTCTCCTTTCTACAAAAGGAGTCAAAAACGGATCCAGAATCAGGTTCCTTTAGCGGCCGGTGGCGAACAGCCTCCGCAGGCCCAGGGGGTCGAAGTTCAAGTTGTCGCACCAGAGGACATCCGTCCTGCTACGCAACATCTCCCGATGCTGACGCACGGCTGTCCTTTCATTAATGGTGGCTCGCCAAGGGCGACCCCTCCGCCTAGTCGGAATCAGGATCCTTCCAGTGTTCTAAGAGCAAAAGGAATAATGATTAAACGAGTCCCCTGGAACTGAGTAGATATCAAACAACGAACAATGATATGAGCTTACCAGCATCACCCACAACTCCAGCGGCGGGGGCCCTTCGCAAAGAAAGGCAGTATAAATCCCATGTTGGGTCACCTGGACGTCACGAGATAATGCGATGTCTTCCATGTTCGAGCACAGTTGTAAGACTGAGGAATCAGGGACACGAGTCTCCCTGGGAGGAGACCCTGAGGACCGGAGAAGAACGAATGGGCAAGGAAGGGGTACGGATTTTCCCAGACTGCATCTACGGGAATTTGCAAGGTAGCAGTTCAGGGCATCCTTCTATCAATGAGATAACCCTACTAGAGTGATAGTCCGGGTCCTGTTAGCGTATTCATAAGCTTAAGCAATAGCGTAAGATCTTCACTTACTATAGGAAAATTTTGTTATCACGTAGTCACACACTTGCCAAAATCTTTATGGTCCGTGTCCCTTGGGTATCGGAGCATCGTTGGATTGCTCGCCAAAGGCGATCGAATCGACGAGGGCGTCGATACTTAAGGGGGGGATGCTGTCACGTGCCGTGCCTTTAGATTCTGGATCTCGCATACACATAGATACGATACGATGCAACAGAGAAATCACGCCGACTGCAGCAAAATGGGAGGAAGCTAGCTTCCGGTCTTATCGCACCAAGAACGTGCCTAAACGTGTGAACCGAAAATTCCAGGATTCACGCGAGCGGGTAAAAACCGCTGAATTAGTAAGATTTGCCCCTACCTGTCCACCTACTTTCAGCAGAAAGTAGGATGGATCAGGGAAGGCAAATTAGTCTCCAGATACACACCAGAGCGCATAGTTCGGGCTGGAATAGCTCCTCACAAATTGCATCGCGCGGCGGCTATCATTCTCACGGGAGTTCCGCGTACTGTTATCTATCGCCGTTTGTAAGTCGATAAGTCGTATCGAGCCCTACGAGTTGCACGCGTAGCGTATCAGTCAATGTGAGTTTAGATATTAGTATTCTGATTTTTGCCACGAACAATACTGTCGTGTAGATTAAGTGATTACCAAAGTGCAAGATCTCGAGTGTCGATAAGAAGAATAGCGAACATCCAGAGAGCGTGGGCGTCTAACGTTGCACGCCGCATGAACGTATGAGAGTGAGTACGTAAGAGTGAGTGTGGGCACGGCATTACGAGGCCATTGTAAAACTAGCTGTAAGACCATCTGGCATTTTCTTCGTATCTCTATCTAATAACTAGCATCTAAGCAAATTTGGGGTTGTAACAATACATTTGAATCATCTCATTCGGATTATTGCATCTTTGATTTAAATTGACCATACACCAATTCCTCGACCTAACGGCAATCCAAACGACCGGGCCTGTATAGGACGGCAGTCAAGAACTTACCCAAAAACAAAAATAAATATAAACTTCCATGCGTTGCATGGGAGATTAACTTTGCTAGACGCGTAATAACGCCCTGCACGTCACACATCTCTGCTGATACACTCTGTATAACTGTGACAATTACTTGTATTCCCGCATATCGTTTCATTATATTGAGTCAACCTATATTTTCTGCTCTTGATTTCAAACCCGAACCTATTATCTCTAACCCCAGATAAACCCATTTACCCAGTAGCTTCAACCAAACTCCCGTAGAAGGAGTGAGTTTTCCAAATCAATATATTTAGTATCTAGTTGTGATCCTCATCTTAGCTATCGACCAAGCGACATAAACGCAAATAGGCGTGCTTTAGCACCTTAAAGTGGCAAGGACCCAATACCTTTTACGTGATCTTTGATCGCAACACCTATGCTAGCTCCCTGATGCTCCCGCAAACGGTCGCTCACGCATAGGACGTAACAGGTCTACTTTAACAGCACGTCCACGTGTTAATACAAGGCCTATCGAATTTTATGATTTGGAATTGTGATAATTCCTCAAGATGTGTCTTCGCGGATCAGGGAATATTTTATTTTTAAGTGATTCTTCAGTAGGTAGATCTTTTGGTAAACTTGAATATTCTATGAGAATCAATTTCCACGGTAAGTACTGAATAGAATTATTTTGTTCGTCAACTTGATATTTTGTCGCGTCAAGATCCTTTTGGCTCGTTGGTTTTGTTTGTCTTTGAGTGTATGGTTTATCTAATTGTCTGAATATTTTATATAATTGAACCTTTCTACCACTTCGTTTAGGCATAAGTCTGTACTTACTCAGATTTTGTATAACAGGTATATTTGGAATTCCCTCAGTATGCGATTGAATCTCAATTAGGTCGTTCGGTATGAATTAGTCCTATCCAAGTCCTGATGATCCCCCAAAAAACACTTACGTGTAAAAAACTACGCCAAGTACAGGTGTGCTGTGTATTCCTCTAATAAAAAGTATTGATATCAGATTATTGAGGCCAAGTACATAAGTCACTACATGTTTGCCTATTATATGATCTAGCACTGGCCCATCATTTTAATTGTATTTTTAAAATTTCCTATAACGTTTTCACTACTCTTTTACATTACTACTGTTTCTCGTAGTTGATTATGAATTAATGGTTATTTAATAATTAATAAAACTTTAGCTGATTCCTTATCGAGTACTACTTGGCGGGTCCGTGCAATTCTTGATATAAATTTGCATTCATAATGCCAGTCATTAAACTCAAAACCAATGTCAACTTTCTACATCGTGCTTATTAACGATAACTCGTTAATAATAATCACGGTAAAATCTTAATAACAAACATATAATTTAGGATACTATTAGTACGTTCAAAGTAAGTACTTTGGAATTTCTGGCACGGACCCGCCAAGTAGTACTCGATAAGGAATCAGCTAAAGTTTTATTAATTATTAAATAACCATTAATTCATAATCAACTACGAGAAACAGTAGTAATGTAAAAGAGTAGTGAAAACGTTATAGGAAATTTTAAAAATACAATTA
>OZ020575.1:12437992-12465492 GCA_963971525.1 Cephus spinipes | reverse complement strand
GTAGAGCTATTCCATGAAGTATAGTATCTATAACAAACTTTAGAAATTTCACTACCATCCAAATTCCTAACAATCCTGCACTAAATGTTCCAAACCCAGTGAACCATCCCCAAGTTTTCTTCCATGTATCCTTGACAATAGTATTAATTGTTTCTTCGTCCAAAAGATAAGATATTGACATTCCTTGTTTTTCCATAGTTTGTCCTGTAACTCCTCGAGCTACATTACTCAAGACTGCAGGTTTCTCAGCAGGAAACATTATATGTTTTCTTAATTTTTCCATTTCCTGATCTGAATAGATTCCGCTTGAACGTGACAAAATCCAGATTATTCGTGTCAAGTGGCCCCTTCCTTGCAAAAGTTCAATCCTTCCTGGTTTCTAAAATGAACAGCTTTGGATGTTCTGTTTCGATTAGGGTATATCCACAGATTTTCCGTTCTCCTTTCTTTGCTAAAGCGAATGTAAATGATCCATGGTCCAACATATAAATCTCTCGTGATGACCTTTTAATTGCTGCGTTGTTTTCCTGTATATGTGAGACTTTTCCTTCAAATAACACCGTATAATGCGAGTATTGACAATCATCTGGGGGTGATGTTGTCCAAAATGAGTTTCCCTTATCAAAATCCATACAAGATCCTTCATTCAGGTGACATGTTAACCCTGAAGGCATGCTGATTCGATTTTCATTTAAATGAACTACTGCGTTAAAATTATATACTGAAATTTTCAAGAGACTCGGTCGAGTCTCGCGCCAAGTACAGGCAACCGGCTGTACAGGGCGCAGCTCGCCGAGACTCTTTACTTGAGTCAACTCTTATACCTGTGTTTGGAACGAAATATCTTATTAACCGCTATACATGAGAAAAAGTTATTGATACATTCACTATAGGAATTGAGGGTCCTGAATTGATTGCCCCCACGTTCAATACGATTAGTATACGAGATCATGGTGTATTGAGATGGCGAGCGAGATGATTTTATTTCAGTTCCGTCGTCGTCGTCATCGTCGTCGTCATCGTCGTCGTCGTCGTCGTCGTCGTCGTCGTCGTCGTCGTCTTCGCACGTCCATCGCATTTTTTACACGACAGATGGCGCTGACTGCTGTGCCTTCTTTACCTATTTGTACTCTGTATGGTGGTAGTAATTTACGAATACACAATACAATCAAATACACTTTATAAGTGAAGCTACCGTTCATACCGAATTTCTAGTTAGTATAAGGGTGCTTTCACAACAGTATAGAATTATCCAGTTTTTAATAGCATTCATGTGCAGCGCGCGTATATGGGTGTATGTATATGTGTGCTTTGGCATAATTTCTCGTATTTTAGGTGACAGATTGTCCAACTGTTCTGCTTCGTAGTTTTCTATATCTAGATGGCCGACGTGGAAGTCCAGGGTGTCCAGGTATTCCGCTTCGTAGTTTTCTGCATCTAGGTGTCGGATGTGGAAGTCCAGGGTGTCCGGATGTTCCGCTCCGTAGTTTCTTGTATCTAGGTACTGGATGTGGAAGTCTAGGGTGTCCAGGTATTCCGCTTCGTAGTTTTCTGTATCTAGGTGTCGGATGTGGAAGTCCAGGGTGTCCAAGTATTCCGCTTCGTAGTTTTCTGTATCTAGGTGTCGGATGTGGAAGTCCAGGGTGTCCAGGTATTCCGCTTCGTAGTTTTCTGCATCTAGGTGTCGGATGTGGAAGTCCAGGGTGTCCGGATGTTCCGCTCCGTAGTTTCTTGTATCTAGGTACTGGATGTTGAAGTCTAGGGTGTCCAGGTATTCCGCTTCGTAGTTTTCTGCATCTAGGTGTCGGATGTGGAAGTCCAGGGTGTCCAAGTATTCCGCTTCGTAGTTTTCTGTATCTAGGTGTCGGATGTGGAAGTCCAGGGTGTCCAGGTATTCCGCTTCGTAGTTTTCTGCATCTAGGTGTCGGATGTGGAAGTCCAGGGTGTCCGGATGTTCCGCTCCGTAGTTTCTTGTATCTAGGTACTGGATGTTGAAGTCTAGGGTGTCCAGGTATTCCGCTTCGTAGTTTTCTGCATCTAGGTGTCGGATGTGGAAGTCCAGGGTGTCCACGTATTCCGCTTCGTAGTTTTCTGTATCTAGGTGTCGGATGTGGAAGTCCAGGGTGTCCAGGTATTCCGCTTCGTAGTTTTCTGCATCTAGGTGTCGGATGTGGAAGTCCAGGGTGTCCGGATGTTCCGCTCCGTAGTTTCTTGTATCTAGGTACTGGATGTGGAAGTCTAGGGTGTCCAGGTATTCCGCTTCGTAGTTTTCTGCATCTAGGTGTCGGATGTGGAAGTCCAGGGTGTCCGGATGTTCCGCTCCGTAGTTTCTTGTATCTAGGTACTGGACGTGGAAGTCTAGGGTGTCCAGGTATTCCGCTTCGTAGTTTTCTGTATCTAGGTGTCGGATGTGGAAGTTCAAGGTGTCCAGGTATTCCGCTTCGTAGTTTTCTGTATCTAGGTGTCGGATGTGGAAGTCCAGGGTGTCCAAGTATTCCGCTTCGTAGTTTTCTGTATCTAGGTGTCGGATGTGGAAGTCCAAGGTGTCCAGGTATTCCGCTTCGTAGTTTTCTGTATCTAGGTGTCGGATGTGGAAGTTCAGGGTGTCCAGGTATTCCGCTCCGTAGTTTCTTGTATCTAGGTACTGGATGAGGAATTCCAGGGTATCCAGGTACTCCGCTTCGTAGTTTTCTGTATCTAGGTGTCGGATGTGGAAGTCCAAGGTGTCCAGGTATTCCGCTTCGTAGTTTTCTGTATCTAGGTGTCGGATGTGGAAGTTCAGAGTGTCCAGGTATTCCGCTCCGTAGTTTCTTGTATCTAGGTACTGGATGTGGAAGTTCAGGGTGTCCAAGTATTCCGCTTCGTAGTTTCTTGTATCTAGGTACTGGATGTGGAAGTTCAGGGTGTCCAGGTATTCCGCGCCGTAGTTTCTTGTATCGAGATACTGGATGTGGAATTCCAGGGTATCCAGACATTCCCCTTCGTAGTTTTCTGCATCTAGGTGTCGGATGTGAAAGTCCAGGGTGTCCGGATGTTCCGCTCCGTAGTTTCTTGTATTTAGGTGTCGGATGTGGAAGTTCAGGGTGTCCAGGTATTCCGCTCCGTAGTTTCCTGTGTCCAGGTGTTGGATGTGGAAGTCCAGGGTTTTCCGCTCCGTAGTTTCTTGTACCTAAGTGTAGGACGCAGAAGTCCAGAAAAGTGTGCAACAAGCTTTGGCGCTTCGCTCAAACTATAGTATCCTCTTTGATGTTCGCACGGCCTAAGGTACAAGGCCTGAAATAATCCAGCATACTCTCCTCTCTTACATTTACCACACGGCTTCAACAAGCTGGACACCATTAACGACGCTTATATGCATTGAAGATTACATTTTCTTTAAAAATTTGTATATGTCTATGCATTTCTAGAAAAAGAGACTTACAAATTAAATTTATATGCCATTAAACATTTTCGACATCGCAATATATTTTTCTGATTAGCAACATCATAATGCATTTACATTTTATATCTGTGACAATATAGATTTCAGTGCTTAGAGCGTCTATGTTCCGTTGAACAACAAAAACTTGTGATATCCCCCAAAAAACACTTACGTGTAAAAAACTACGCCAAGTACAGGTGTGCTGTGTATTCCTCTAATAAAAAGTATTGATATCAGATTATTGAGGCCAAGTACATAAGTCACTACATGTTTGCCTATTATATGATCTAGCACTAGCCCATCATTTTAATTGTATTTTTAAAATTTCCTATAACGTTTTCACTACTCTTTTACATTACTACTGTTTCTCGTAGTTGATTATGAATTAATGGTTATTTAATAATTAATAAAACTTTAGCTGATTCCTTATCGAGTACTACTTGGCGGGTCCGTGCCAGAAATTCCAAAGTACTTACTTTGAACGTACTAATAGTATCCTAAAATTATATGTTTGTTATTAAGATTTTACCGTGATTATTATTAACGAGTTATCGTTAATAAGCACGATGTAGAAAGTTGACATTGGTTTTGAGTTTAATGACTGGCATTATGAATGCAAATTTATATCAAGAATTGCACGGACCCGCCAAGTAGTACTCGATAAGGAATCAGCTAAAGTTTTATTAATTATTAAATAACCATTAATTCATAATCAACTACGAGAAACAGTAGTAATGTAAAAGAGTAGTGAAAACGTTATAGGAAATTTTAAAAATACAATTAAAATGATGGGCTAGTGCTAGATCATATAATAGGCAAACATGTAGTGACTTATGTACTTGGCCTCAATAATCTGATATCAATACTTTTTATTAGAGGAATACACAGCACACCTGTACTTGGCGTAGTTTTTTACACGTAAGTGTTTTTTGGGGGATTACATTTGCTTGAACAATTACATCTGACCATGACCCATAAGGATCTGAATACTGTACTCCTTTACAACTTCCATCATTTCCTATTTTCCCTGCGAGGGTTATTGGATAATTTGATGTAGCATTCATTGGTAATCCAACAATTATGTTTCCTAATGTCATTTGCATGGTTCTTGTGTTATGAATTTTCTGACATTGCTCTTTAGTTGTTTCTTGAATATATTCTCTTCTCCCGTTGTTTACGACCGAAATATGGGAATACATTCCGCAGTAATAAATTGTTTGATCGATTTCGATTTTACATTGAAATACTTCCGTTGACATAAAATCTGTTAGTTGTAATAGCTGTATTTCGATGTTTTCCACAATTGGTTTGTTAATTGGTAAATCACATGTTCCAACTTATAATAATGAGACTGCCGTGATATTCAAATTATTTACTTTACAATCATATCCTATTATTGATTGTGACTTTGGTATGAATATTATTGCAATAATTATCACGATCCATTTTATCTTCCTCATGAACATATCAATAATTGAATCCTATAATAGAAATCTATTTTTAATTGTTGAGACTAACGTAATATATTCTCGCATAGTGTAGTGTAGATATGATAGTGTCCAGACTGTATTAATATCAGTTTCCACATTCTTTTTGAAACGCGAATCTTCTTATCGACTTGTGACTATTGAACTCTTTATTTCCTTTCCCTTCTACCTGTCTATAAAACATTGTGCTCCCGCAATTCCTGTTCATTACTTGCTTAACCACTCGTAAAAATGTTTGATTTCTTGCTATTCATTCTGTCCTTCCTGCTTGAACTTCCCACGAGGGAAGGGAGGGAACCCGATCGTCCTGAACACAATCGAGAGGAAATTCGGGACTTTGTAAGTATTACAAATTTATTATCAATATGTATTATTTTATTCATTTTTATTTATTTTATTCATTTTACTTATTTTCGTTTATTTTCAGGAGTTTTTTGACACATTACCAATGCATTTGAATGGCCACGAGGAGGTCGTGGATCTACCGGACGAGTGGCTCCAACTCCCTGCGCAGCAAATGTCCAGGAACCTCAGCCATATCAACATCGGCGAGGTGAGAGGTCCTGGACATTTCTTTTATCCAGGGATTGGGGACCACTACTGGTTCGTCACTACCGGGATTCGAGTGAGGCCCGCTGTCCCGGTAGCGGAGATTCAGGAAGGAAGGCGTTTATTCCCCCGGAATCCTCCTGCACCATTGAGAAGGCCACACAACCCTCCCGCCAATCGTTAGTGACGGTGACATTGTGTGACATTGTGTGACATTGTGCGAGATAAACCCCCTTTTTTTTTATTTTCTATATTTGTTATATAAATAATTTTTATAATAGTGCTATTGTATATAATAGATATAGCAATATAATCATTTATTTAAAATATTCGTTTTCCTCTTTATTTATAAATCTTTATTCCCAACTTCAGTTTCCTTAATTATTTTGACATTGACAGATAGAATAATGACCTTAAGTCGAATATGTCGTGTGGTGAATTTTTGCAATTTTCCAACCACAGATCGTCTAACTCTTTCCTCATGCGCGCTCGATATACTCTTCTCCGTAGCTTTCTTTCTAATCTCAATATCTCTTGTAACTGTTCTCTTAAGTCGAACATTTCCTGGGCTAATTGTTCCCACACTTCTTCTTGTTCGATTAAATCCCAGTGGGACATTTCTTGAGTCTCAAAATATCCCATTGTCTCCTATTAAATAAAATTTCAGAGTTATTTTGTGACAGTTTGAGAAAGATTTATTTATCTAATGTGCTTCCTTGATTAGATTTGAATGAACGATTTTGGTTTTCTTTTGAGATATCTTAAGTTTGACATTTCCATTTTCATATACTTCCATAATCTCGTATGGTCCTACGTATTGATTATCATATTTCCGTATAACAGTTCCTCTTAACAAAAATACGAATTGTCCGGGGGTGAATTTACTTGGATTTATTTTCCTATCGTAATATCTTTTGGATCTCTCTTTAGCTTTTTCTAAATTTTCCCTAGCTATTTTCCGTACTTCGTCTAGGTCATCCATCAATTCTTCCAGATATTCGTCATACGTTCTTCCTAGCTGTTCTGATGATAAACTTGATGGAATTCTTGCTAATTTTCCATATATTAGTTCGAATGGAGTGAAACCTGTAGCCTCATGAGTACTGGTATTATAAGAAAACATAGCCATTTCCAACCATATATCCCAATTTTCCTTTTCGCTTACATAATGTTTCAGATATTCAGCTAATACATGATGAGACCTTTCTAAAGATCCGTTTGATTGAGGATGAAATGCTGTTGTTTTTAATTTTTTAATTCGGAATCTTCTAGTTAATTCTCGCATAAGTGAACTAATAAAATTTCGTCCTTGATCCGTAAGAACTGTTCGAGGCGATCCGAATTGACAAATGCAATGTTTAATAAAAGCTTCGGCTACCGTCATAGCATCCATCTCTTGTAAAGGTACTGCTATGGAATATTTTGATAAATCGTCTTGCATAGTTAGAACGTAGCAATTCCCTGAGGCAGTAACCGGTAAAGGACCGACGATATCCAATGCTCCCTTATCGAAGGTATTCAACGGAGTATCGGTGATAGCCATAGGTTGACGTGTTTTGTTTCGTACTAACTTCTTCTTCTGACAGCTAATACACGATAAAATATAGTTTCGTATATCTTCTTTCATATTTTTCCAGAAAAATTCCTGTCGTATTCGTTTATAAGTTTTAGTTATACCTTTGTGTCCTCCCGCTGCGGATGTATGATATTCTTCAATGACATTCATCCGTTGACTGGGGTGTAAGATTTTTACTTGATTAGTACAAATAAATATCTGTACTGGGTTTTTAGTTTTGGATGATTCAAGATAGTGCTGTATTTTTTCCCATGTTATGAAACCGATTTTCTTTTCTTTAAGAATACTGACTGAGGGGATTTGACTGTCATCGATTTCTTTTAACAATTGCTCGAGTATTTTATAAACTTCTTCAGGTGTCGGATACTTATGTGATATTACCATACTAAGTTGAGCCCGTCCTTTTAACTCATGTTTATAAATTTTGCCGGCGTCTAATGGCCCTGTTAGTAATCTTCCTTCGTCTGTCAATGAACTTCCAGCGTCTCCTATTACCTTTCCAGCAGTGTCTACAAAACATGCTATTGTGTTAGAGGTTTAGTGAGCATGGGCATACAAAGCACTGTCTCAGTAGATGTAACACGTTTATTATGCTGTGACCCTTTTGAAGATACAATGTTCGATGACGCTTGGCACACACTTTAGAATTTAGCAGTTTGTAAAGAAAGACGAAATAATGGGAGGAACAACGAAATGTATTGTCCGTTACTTCTGTACTGCGTGGCACGCTCCCTGTTTCTTGACTTGTGTGCCCCGGCGATTAGTCTCGAACCAGACCCTCTGCCTCCGTGGAGCTGGACGCGCTCTCTATGTCCGTGCGGTGCAAGCCAACTTATTTGGCGGACTTGTTTGATTCGTCGAACAAGAAGTCTTCAACACTCCCCCTCGCCAAATTAGGTCAGTATCCTAATGAGTGCGTTGCCACGGAAATATGTGTATACGTGTATATATGGAATAGGAACAATATCAAGGAAATGTTAATTATTAATGGTGGAGCACCTTAGTATACCAGACTCCTCTCTAAGTCGTTGGAATTTTTCTTTAGGTAACGCCTTGGTTAATGGGTCGGCTAGTTGGTAATTTGTCTGTACGTATTGCACATCAACAGTTTTGTCGGCTTGTTTGTCGCAGGTGAAGTGATACTGTACATCTATGTGCTTGGAGCGTTTTGAACATTCGGGATTCTTTACTAGTAGTATAGCCGCCTGATTGTCGCAGTATATTTTAATTGGTTCATGATTTATGCAGTCCAGTTCTTCGAGCAGACGTTTTAGCCATGTGGCTTCTTTCGTTGCGGAACACAAGGCTACGAATTCGGCTTCAGTGGCGGAAGTCACAGTCGCAGTCTGTTTTCTGGACGACCATGCAATCGGGCCGTTATTCATCAGGTATATCCTTCCCGTTGTGCTTCTACGCGTGTCTATGTCGCCTGCCCAGTCCGAGTCACAGTAGCCTGTGAGAACTAGGTTTTCGTTTCCGATGTTATATACTATGCCAAGGTCTATTGTTCCCTTGATATAGCGGAGAACTCTTTTAACTCCATTCCAATGATTAATATCAGGTTTTTCAGTGAATTGACTAAGGACGCTTATAATGTACGCGATATCCGGTCTAGTGCAGACCATTAAATACATTAATGAGCCTATTGCTTCTCTGTAAGGGAATTGAGCATTATCCTCGGTTCCATCGTGATTTCTAGTGAATGCAATTCCGGGGAGAGCAGGAATTGATATTGTAGTGCACTCAGAGTGTTGGAACTTTGATAGAATTCTTTCCGCGTATGCAGTTTGGTGCAACTTTAACAAACCATGAGGCCTGTCTCGCTCGATCTGAATTCCGACAAAGTATTCCGCTGGATTGTACCGTATTTGAAAACTTCGGCTGAGGGCCTCGAGTAAATCGTTCAATATTTTAACGTTATTCGAACAAATTAACCCGTCGTCAACATAGAGAGCCAGATAGAGTGTTACTTCGCCTGAGAGAACATAATAGATGCATGGGTCCGTTGCCGATTGTGTTAGACCCTGTTGTCGCAAGTGTTCCGAGATCTTCTGATTCCACTGTCGCGGTGCTTGCTTAAGTCCGTACAGGCTCTTCTTTAATAGACAAACGCGGTCATCTTGCTTGAAGCCGCAAGGCTGCTCCATGTAGATTTTCTCGTCGAGATTCCCATATAAGAAGGCTGTCTTGACGTCAAATTGGATTATTTCCATGTCAGAAGCTGCGGCGATTGACAGTATCGAACGAACGGAGTCATATTTGACCACAGGTGCATAGGTCTCTGTGAAGTCTATCCCGTATTTTTGATTGAATCCTCTGATGACTAGACGTGCCTTGTACTTATCCACGCTTCCATCTGCCTTGTATTTTCGTTTAAAGATCCATCGATTTGTGATGACATTTGCATCGTTAGGTCTTGGGACGAGAGTCCATGTCTCGTTCTGCCTTAATGCTTCTAGCTCTTCTTTGATGGCTTTGCTCCAGTTTTCTGAATCAACATCATTTAGTGCGTCCTCTAAACTTGTTGGCTCTAGTGTTGCCATGAGAACTTCGGCATAAATCAGGTCCTCTTCCGCTGTGACTTCCGATGATTTCGAGTTCTTTCTTCGAGACGGATAAGGATCTCGTGGGATGGGGAGTCGTGGATTTATGCGTTTTTGCTTTCCTTCTGTTATATTTTCTTCACTTGTTGTTTCAGTGATCTTCGATGGTTGGTCTTCTTTTCGTTCGTTGCTCTCACTAGCTCGTGCTCCCTGTGGATTTGGTGAATCAAATGGGCGTGCTGTAGTGCTCTCGTTCATCGTACCCTCTTGATTTCCTACTGTAAGAAGAGGCTCTGGATTGCCTTGGAGTTTTTCGTTGAAAATGACATCTCTTTTCACTGTGCATTTTCGATTCACCGGGTCGTATAAACGATAGTCTTTACTGCCTTCATGGTAGCCTACCATTATGCATCTTGTCGAATTCTCTTGCCACTTTGTCCTCTGACCCTTGGGTGTGTGTGCATATCAGTCACTTCCAAAAATTCGGAGGTTCTTCACAGACGGCTTCCTGCCGTGCCATAGCTCAAAAGGTGTTTTTCCGGCTACAGTATCTGACGCCGTTCTGTTCTTCACGTAAACAGCTGTATTAGTTGCTTCAGCCCATAAGTGTGGCGGAAGCTTCTTTGCAAGCAGCATCGACTTGGCAGACTCCAGAATCGTGCGGTTTTGTCTTTCAATGAACCCGTTCTGCTCCGGAGATCGAGGTGTTGATAGTTCGTGTTTGATAGTTTTTGATAAGAGAAAGTCTGTGACCGATTGGTTACAGAATTCCGTACCTCTGTCACTTCTCAGCCGATGTACAGTATAGCCGTTGGCTTGAACATCAGCATAGAATTGTTTTAGATATTGCAGAACCTGTGTCTTCTCCTTTAGAAAATATACAAATGAGTACCTGGAATAATCATCCTTGAACAGGAGAAAGTAGTTGGCTCCTCCGAGAGACGATTGATTCATTTTTCCGCATAGATCAACATGGAATACCTTCCCTGGTTCGTTTGATCGTGTAGCACCCGTCTTCGGAAATGGCGTCCTGTGTTGTTTTCCCAGAGTGCACCCTTCGCAAAAAGGAACTTCCTGTGTGGACCCATGCACGTTCAGATCCTCGACTGTCGAGTTAGCAATCATTTCTTTTAGAGTTCTAAAATTCACATGGCCTAGTCTTTCATGCCAATCCATAAGCGAGCATTTAACAGCTACGTTCGCTTCATAAGGATAAACTGGCTCAAGGGTGAGTCTGTACAAACCATTTCGATTTTCGAGTCCACTTACCACCAATTTTCCATTTCTTGAAAAATTTACCTTCTTACCCCCTCTTTCGAAGATGACTGTCATACCTCTTTTTGTTGCTCTTCTGATTGATAGCAAGTTTTTCTCAATACCGGGTACAAACAAAACGTCTGTGATCGTGTGTGTACGAGTCTTCTTTCCGGATTCATTTGTTTTTACGATGATATTCCCAATTCCCCGTGCATAGAGGTACTCTCCATTGCCAACACGAACTGGATGATCATTGGTGGTAAACCTTTTCATATTGTGGAACCAATCTTGACGTAATGACATATGTTCTGTAGCTCCTGAGTCAGCAAACCACCGATCGTCGTCCCTGAGTGTTCCACGGGATTCTGTGACAAACAATTCAGCTATATCCGACGTGGAGTCACTCGATTCGCCATTATCAGCGCTGTCACCCTGAGCTACATAGGACTGTCCTTGTTCATTTTTCTTCTTAAAACAGTCCCTTGCCCAATGACCTAATTTTTGACAGTAGTTGCACTTCTTCTTTCCTTTTCCAAAGGCTTTCTTCACATAAAGTGCTTCTTCAGAAATTTCCTTTTCCGGAGACTTCATCCTCATATTGAGGAGAGATTCTTCATTTACCAGATGCTCTGTAAGTTTTTCTACAGTTTGATCAGTTTTCGGTACAGCGTACCATGCTGTCCTGACATGATCAAACTTTGACGGCAGACTGCTCAGAATCTTAGCAATCACTACAGGTTGTTTTTGTTCCCAGTCATATAGATTTCCATTTGACGTTTCCATAACTGATAGTTATTTCCATTGAATCTGTGAATGTGGAAAAACTTGGGCTCAGACATTATAACTATTGGTACCTGGACAGTCAAATTTTGTTCAAAAAATTCTTCCACACTTGGCTGTTCTTCAATCAATGTTTGATCAGCCTCGATGCCTGACTCATCTACCGGTATTACCGTCGAAGTTGAATCACTGTCCGAGTCACCATCCATTCAAATATATTTTCTCACTTCCACCATGCTGGGCCCATAACCTGTTAGAGGTTTAGTGAGCATGGGCATACAAAGCACTGTCTCAGTAGATGTAACACGTTTATTATGCTGTGACCCTTTTGAAGATACAATGTTCGATGACGCTTGGCACACACTTTAGAATTTAGCAGTTTGTAAAGAAAGACGAAATAATGGGAGGAACAAGGAAATGTATTGTCCGTTACTTCTGTACTGCGTGGCACGCTCCCTGTTTCTTGACTTGTGTGCCCCGACGATTAGTCTCGAACCAGACCCTCTGCCTCCGTGGAGCTGGACGCGCTCTCTATGTCCGTGCGGTGCAAGCCAACTTATTTGGCGGACTTGTTTGATTGGTCGAACAAGAAGTCTTCAACATATTGTATCCTTCCGAGAGATAATATTATCTCTTAAGACTATCACCTTGACCGAATTTTCTTGTCCTTCTATCTCTTCCTCGTCAGCTGACTGTATAGATCCTATAAAAATAGTTCCTCCTAGCGATATACCATCTTCTGTTACATCTATCTCTTTACTGGCTTTATTATCAACCGGTATATCTATATCTTCTGGTGTTGATTCATGTACTAAGGCTATTACTGTAATTTCTTTTGATCTTTCTAACAATTCTTTTTCTGTAAATGGTATAGAATCTTTTGTTAAATTTTGAGATTGTTCATTACTTCCATCTATTGGATTTCTTGATAATGCATCTGCATTAAGATTAGTTTTTCCATTTTTTTAATGCATATCGTAGTCGTATTCCGCTAATTTAAATTTCCAACTAGTAATTCTTGATGTAGGATCTGCGAATTTATGTAGCCAAATAAGCGGACGATGATCGGTTACTAGTGTAAATTTCCTTCCATAAAGATAAGGTCGAAAATGTTTCACTGCGTAAATGATAGCTAGCATTTCTTTTTCTATTACTGAATAATTCCTCTCTGCTTTGTTTAAAGTTCGTGAACTGTAAGCAATAGGTAGATCATTTCCTATTGATCCTTGACTAAGAACGCTTCCTATCGCGTAATTTGATGCGTCTGTTGTCAAAACAAATGGTTTGCTAAAATCTGGAAATTGTAGTATCGGATTTTGACAAAGTAAATCTCTTAATGTGCAAAAGGCCATTTGTTGTTCTTCTTTCCATAAGAAAGGAATGTCTTTCTTTAATAAGGTTGTCAATGGACTAGCGATTTTAGAAAAATCCTTGATGAATCTTCGATAATAACCAGCTAATCCTAGAAATTGTTTAATGTTCTTTTGATTTCGTGGAACTGGGAATTTTTTTACCGCTTCAATCTTTTTAGAATCTGGTTTGACACCATTTTCACTAATAATATGACCTAAATATGCTACTTCTTTTCGCAAGAATTCACATTTATCTGGTTGTAATTTCAAATTGGCATCTTTTAAGCGATTCATCAACTTTTTGAATTTGATTTGATGTTCTTCTAAGGATTTGGCATAAATTACGATATCATCGAGATAAACGAAAAGTTCGTTTCCTTGAAGTCCTATCAAGACTTTATCCATCAATCTCTGGAAGGTTGCTGGTGCATTTTTAAGTCCGAAAGGCATGCGATTATATTCGTAATGACCGTGAGGAGTAGTGAATGCTGTTTTATGTCGATCTTCACGAACCATTTCTATTTGATTGGAAACCCGAAGCGAGATCGAAGACAGAGAAATATTTAGCATTACCAAGCTGGTCTAGGATCTCTATAATGTTTGGAAGTGGATAAGCGTCTCCTACTGTTTTTTCATTTAGATTTCGATAATCAATTACCATTCTCCATTTTTTATTACCGTGAGAATCTGGTTTCTTGGGTACGATCCACAATGGTGCATTGTATGGTGAATCAGAGGGTTTAATGATATCATTTTTTAATAAGTCGTCCACCTGTTTACGAATTTCTTTCTTATGTATCGGTGGATATCGATATTGTTTTGTGTTTATTGGAATGTCATCTATAGTACGGATAGGATGACGGGATTTAGTAGTCGCTCCTAAGAATTCTCCTGGGATATAGAAGTTATCATTATGTTGTTTAACAATTTGTTGTATTGACTCTTTTTCTTCCTTGTTCAAATGATCTAAGCGTAGAAGTTCGAACAATTTTGAACTTCGTTCTTCATTATCAACCGTGAGTTTATTGACTGCTTTAGACTTTTTTGAATGATTGTGACTTTGATGTTTGAATTGGATTTCAAAACTCTTTTGATTAGGGACTTCTTGGGATTTAACAGATTCAGCGGATTCAGTGGATATAGTAGATTCAGTGGATTCAGTGGAATAGTAAGAATTGGTCATTTCTTCAAAGTCCCATAACCTAATTTGCGGAGTTTCAATTTCTATTTCTTCTTCAGAGGTGTTAATGGCATAAATGTAACCGATACCTCTATGATTTGTTATCAGAGCATTCCCAAGATAAACGTCTAGACCACCATCTAACCGAGGTACATATCCAGTACTAATTTCAGGATTCATTATTCTGATAGGGATCTGGATTTTAGTTCTAGCTGGCAATACTACTGAATTCGGAGGTTCGAAAAGAATTTCTCGTCCTTCGAATTCAAGTCGTTGTTTTTTGAAATTGATTGTTGCTTCATTTTTAGTAAAGAATGGCTCTCCGATGATTCCATCTTGTACTATTGGAAAATCGTCTCCTACGATGTGGAAATTTGTCTTGAATTCTTCTACGTGAACTATGATTTCTCCTTGAGTTTCTACGTAGTTTGATGTAATTCCTTTAAGATAATATGGTTTGCCGTCTAGTATTGGTGTTCCTGGTTTAACACATTTTCTCTTAATGATATTTAATTCTGCTCCGGTATCTATCATTATCGTAGACGAACCAATTATTTCAGGGGAATATAATCTTATTGTTGGAGTTCGAGAAGAGTCTCCGGATCGGATTGTTGCGACTCCTCGTGAATGGCTATTGGGCGTACTGTTTTGGTCTTCTGATTGTCGCCCCTCGGCTGAAGACTTTGCTCGTTTCCCGAAACATTTCCGGATGTACTAGGCACTGTTCTTTCTTTAAGAGAATTATTGTAAGCTCTTTTCCGGCATTCTTGTATTGTATGTCCAATATTCTTACAATATCGACAAACTACTTGTTCATTGTTCAAATTTAATGGTGTAATGGATTCTGTTTTTGTATTTTGGTTATTTTGAAAGCCTTCTGAACGTTTTCGTTTGAAACAATCTTCTGCTTTGTGTCCTATTTTTTTGCAAAAGGTACACTCAATGCTAGTGCGAATAGGTGTAACCTTATGTTCCTTTGACTTACTTTGTTTGTTAGTGTTAGATGGGGTTTGTATGCCTTTTTTGAGTTGTATGTAATGTTGAGTTTTCTTATCAGCTTGTTTAACGGCTAGAATTGCTTTTGATAATGTATCAAGAGGGGTGTTGGATGGTATTCTAACAAGTATTTCTGGATTTACATTTTGAATAAATCCTTCTGCTGTTTGCTCATTTATCTTTTTTTTTAGTCTTGCTTCGTCTACTACAATTCCTTTAGAAATTAGTTTTTTCCGATGCGCTTCTTTTAACTGATCTACTGTTTCTCGATAACGACTGATAAATGATGTGATTGTTTCATTTTCTTCTTGGAATATTTTAGTTAATTCTCCTTCACATTCTCTAACAGAGAGGGTATCTGAGTACATTAAATCTAACTCGTTAATAAAACCTTCGAAATCGTTTATTTCCTCATAGATGATCATTCTTCTAGCTTCGCCTCTGAGTTTATTTTTGAGTAATCTAACTAATGGTGAAATTACGGCTGGTGATACTAATTCTTTTGCATTTTTACAAGCTCGGATAAAAGTATGAACAGAAATATTTGAGCCATCGAAAGTTGGTACCCCTTCTAATGCGTCTTTCAATGAAGAATGTGGTAAATAGATAGAGGTTGTTGATGGTTGTATCTGAGGTGTTGGTACATCTGATATAGATGGTACTATTGGGATTTGTTGATCCTGCGACATTGTTATGTTTCTTAACTCTGGTTCTGTTAAACTTTGAACTCCTTCTAAATATTGTGAATAGGCTCTAGTGATAGGTCTCGTCATAACACTTCGAACTCACCAAACCATCCCACCGCTGCCACCAATTTTTAATGTTACGATTGCTAAATCCGGAAAATCAAGCAATCGTAAATGAGATTTGTAATATAAGGATGATTCGTTCGTTCGGTCTACTTTAACAGCACGTCCACGTGTTAATACAAGGCCTATCGAATTTTATGATTTGGAATTGTGATAATTCCTCAAGATGTGTCTTCGCGGATCAGGGAATATTCTATTTTTAAGTGATTCTTCAGTAGGTAGATCTTTTGGTAAACTTGAATATTCTATGAGAATCAATTTCCATGGTAAGTACTGAATAGAATTATTTTGTTCGTCAACTTGATATTTTGTCGCGTCAAGATCCTTTTGGCTCGTTGGTTTTGTTTGTCTTTGAGTGTATGGTTTATCTAATTGTCTGAATATTTTATATAATTGAACCTTTCTACCACTTCGTTTAGGCATAAGTCTGTACTTACTCAGATTTTGTATAACAGGTATATTTGGAATTCCCTCAGTATGCGATTGAATCTCAATTAGGTCGTTCGGTATGAATTAGTCCTATCCAAGTCCTAATGATGTATGGAATGTTGATCGAAGTTTCGATTTATATTAATGATTTGGTAGGATAAGGTAGAGGCCCTAAATCCGGCTTCAGTTCTACCTTTTTGGAAATAGTAAGGATGGATAGAGGCCCTATATGACGGCTTCAGTTCTATCCGGGAAGGTTGCAAGTATTTGTAAATACTCTGATTTTGGTAACTTGGATAAGATTTAGAGGTACTTGGTATATTTTAATTTCACTCGCGACTCTAATTGGAACTTTGAATATGTTTTAACACACCCGACAACTCTAATGTTACTCTCTTAAACTCTTTTAACCACATCAACCACCGACCCGAATGCTACTTCTGGCTCCCTTTTTATAGCAGTAAAACTACTTCTGATTGGTCAATGTGACTCCCCTTCTTCAAAATTCTTAATATATCGATTGATAGCTAACCCTTTTCCGATAATCAATATACCAAGTCGTACTCCGTAATTTGAATCTCCTTGAATGTTATCCGAGAAGATTCAGGCTTATCCGTTTATTTATCATTGTTCAATATTAACAAATTAAAATACGATGTTTAATATTGTTAGTGTAACGTCAATAATATATTATATGACTAAATGATTATAATGTGTAAAGAATATAATGTGTTTTGCCATTGATAATTATAAGGAGTGAAACGTAACAGTAAGTTTTATAAAATTATTATTATAATAGCAATAATCTTAAAAATAGGAATATTGTCACGTGCCGTGCCTTTGGATTTTGGATCTCGCATACACATTAATACGATACGATGCAACAGAGAAGTCACGCCGACTGCAGCAAATTGGGAGGAAGCTAGCTTCCGCTCTTATCGCACCAAGAACGTGCCTAAACGTGTGAACCGAAAATTCCAGGATTCACGCGAGCGGGTAAAAACCGCTGAATTAGTAAGATTTGCCCCTACCTGTCCACCTACTTTCAGCAGAAAGTAGGATGGATCAGGGAAGGCAAACTAGTCTCCAGATACACACCAGAGCGCATAGTTCGGGCTGGAATAGCTCCTCACAAATTGCATCGCGCGGCGGCTATCATTCTCACGGGAGTTCCGCGTACTATTTATCCCCAAAAAACACTTACGTGTAAAAAACTACGCCAAGTACAGGTGTGCTGTGTATTCCTCTAATAAAAAGTATTGATATCAGATTATTGAGGCCAAGTACATAAGTCACTACATGTTTGCCTATTATATGATCTAGCACTGGTCCATCATTTTAATTGTATTTTCAAAATTTCCTATAACGTTTTCACTACTCTTTTACATTACTACTGTTTCTCGTAGTTGATTATGAATTAATGGTTATTTAATAATTAATAAAACTTTAGCTGATTCCTTATCGAGTACTACTTGGCGGGTCCGTGCAATTCTTGATATAAATTTGCATTCATAATGCCAGTCATTAAACTCAAAACCAATGTCAACTTTCTATATAGAGCTTATTAACGATAACTCGTTAATAATAATCACGGTAAAATCTTAATAACAAACATATAATTTTAGGATACTATTAGTACGTTCAAAGTAAGTACTTTGGAATTTCTGGCACGGACCCGCCAAGTAGTACTCGATAAGGAATCAGCTAAAGTTTTATTAATTATTAAATAACCATTAATTCATAATCAACTACGAGAAACAGTAGTAATGTAAAAGAGTAGTGAAAACGTTATAGGAAATTTTGAAAATACAATTAAAATGATGGACCAGTGCTAGATCATATAATAGGCAAACATGTAGTGACTTATGTACTTGGCCTCAATAATCTGATATCAATACTTTTTATTAGAGGAATACACAGCACACCTGTACTTGGCGTAGTTTTTTACACGTAAGTGTTTTTTGGGGATATCACAAGTTTTTGTTGTTCAACGGGACATAGACGCTCTAAGCACTGAAATCTATATTGTCACAGATATAAAATGTAAATGCATTAAGATGTTGCTAATCAGAAAAATATATTGCGGTGTCGAAAATGTTTAATGGCATATAAATTTAATTTGTAAGTCCCTTTTTCTAGAAATGCATAAAGACATATACAAATTTTTAAAGAAAATGTAATCTTCAATGCATATAAGCGTCGTTAATGGTGTCCAGCTTGTTGAAGCCGTGTGGTAAATGTAAGAGAGGAGAGTATGCTGGATTATTTCAGGCCTTGTACCTCAGGCCGTGCGAACATCAAAGAGGATACTATAGTTTGAGCGAAGCGCCAAAGCTTGTTGCACACTTTTCTGGACTTCTACGTCCTACACTTAGGTACAAGAAACTACGGAGCGGAAAACCCTGGACATCCACATCCAACACCTAGACACAGGAAACTACGGAGCGGAATACCTGGACACCCTGGACTTCCACATCCGACACCTAGATACAGAAAACTACGAAGCGGAATACCTGGACACCCTGGACTTCCACATCTGGCACCTAGATACAGAAAACTACGTAGCGGAATACCTGGATACCCTGGAATTCCTCATCCAGTACCTAGATACAAGAAACTACGGAGCGGAATACCTGGACACCCTGAACTTCCACATCCGACACCTAGATACAGAAAACTACGAAGCGGAATACCTGGACACCTTGGACTTCCACATCCGACACCTAGATAAAAAAACTACGAAGCGGAATACCTGGACACCCTGGACTTCCACATCCAGTACCTAGATACAAGAAACTACGGAGCGGAATACCTGGACACCCTGAACTTCCACATCCGACACCTAGATACAGAAAACTACGAAGCGGAATACCTGGACACCCTGGACTTCCACATTCGACACCTAGATACAGAAAACTACGAAGCGGAATACCTGGACACCCTAGACTTCCACATCCAGTACCTAGATACAAGAAACTACGGAGCGGAACATCCGGACACCCTGGACTTCCACATCCGACACCTAGATGCAGAAAACTACGAAGCGGAATACCTGGACACCCTGAACTTCCACATCCGGCACCTAGATACAGAAAACTACGAAGGGGAATGCCTGGATATCCTGGAATTCCACATCCAGTACCTAGATACAAGAAACTACGGAGCGGAACACCTGGACACTCTGGACTTCCACATCCAGTACCTAGATACAAGAAACTACGGAGCGGAATACCTGGACACCCTGGACTTCCACATCCAGTACCTAGATACAAGAAACTACGAAGCGGAATACCTGGACACCCTGGACTTCCACATTCGACACCTAGATGCATAAAACTACGAAGCGGAATACCTGGACACCCTGAACTTCCACATCCGGCACCTAGATACAGAAAACTACGAAGCGGAATACCTGGACACCCTGAACTTCCACATCCAGTACCTAGATACAAGAAACTACGGAGCGGAATACCTGTACACCCTGGACTTCCACATCGAGTACCTAGATACAAGAAACTACGGATCGGAATACCTGGACACCCTGAACTTCCACATCCGACACCTAGATACAGAAAACTACGAAGCGGAATACCTGGACACCCTGAACTTCCACATCCGACACCTAGATACAGAAAACTACGAAGCGGAATACCTGGACACCTTGGACTTCCACATCCGACACCTAGATACAGAAAACTACGAAGCGGAATACTTGGACACCCTGGACTTCCACATCCGACACCTAGATGCAGATAACTACGAAGCGGAATACCTGGACACCCTGGACTTCCACGTCGGCCATCTAGATATAGAAAACTACGAAGCAGAACAGTTGGACAATCTGTCACCTAAAATACGAGGAATTATGCCGAAGCACACGTATACATACACCCATATACGCGCGCTGCACATGAATGCTATTAAAAACTGGATAATTCTATACTGTTGTGAAAGCACCCTTATACTAACTGGAAATTCGGTATGAACGGTAGCTTCACGTATAAAGTGTATTTGATTGTATTGTGTATTCGTAAATTACTACCACCATACAGAGTACAAATAGGTAAAGAAGGCACAGCAGTCAGCGCCATCTGTCGTGTAAAAAATGCGATGGACGTGCGAAGACGACGACGACGACGACGACGACGACGACGACGACGACGACGACGACGATGACGACGACGACGGAACTGAAATAAAATCATCTCGCTCGCCATCTCAATACACCCTGATCTCGTATACTAATCGTATTGAACGTGGGGGCAATCAATTCAGGACCCTCAATTCCTATAGTGAATGTATCAATAACTTTTTCTCATGTATAGCGGTTAATAAGATATTTCGTTCTAAACACAGGTATAAGAGTTGACTCAAGTAAAGAGTCTCGGCGAGCTGCGCCCTGTACAGCCGGTTGCCTGTACTTGGCGCGAGACTCGACCGAGTCTCTTGATCTATCGCCGTTGTAAGTCGATAAGTCGTATCGAGCCCTACGAGTTGCACGCGTAGCGTATCAGTCAATGTGAGTTTAGATATTAGTATTCTGATTTTTGCCACGAACAATACTGTCGTGTAGATTAAGTGATTACCAAAGTGCAAGATCTCGAGTGTCGATAAGCAGAATAGCGAACATCCAGAGAGCGTGGGCGTCTAACGTTGCACGCCGCATGAACGTATGAGAGTGAGTACGTAAGAGTGAGTGTGGGCACGGCATTACGAGGCCATTGTAAAACTAGCTGTAAAACCATCTGGCATTTTCTTCGTATCTCTATCTAATAACTAGCATCTAAGCAAATTTGGGGTTGTAACAATACATTTGAATCATCTCATTGGGATTATTGCATCTTTGATTTAAATTGACCATACACCAATTCCTCGACCTAACGGCAATCCAAACGACCGGGCCTGTATAGGACGGCAGTCAAGAACTTACCCAAAAACAAAAATAAATATAAACTTCCACGCGTTGCATGGGAGATTAACTTTGCTAGACGCGTAATAACGCCCTGCACGTCACAATATACCCCTTTCATTTATGATATATTGAAAATATAATAAATTTGACATGAATAAATTTTTTTTTAATATCAACTTGACAAAAAATTATTCTTTTAACAATTATTTCTCATTTTAACGAAAATTTAATTATTTATCTAACAGTTATTATTTTTTCGTTAGCGAGGTCAATTCAAGGAATTTATCAAAATAATGTTCGAAAAATTTTTACTTTTTCATCAATTAATCAAACCAGAGGATTAACTGTTAATTCATCTACGTCTATTTACTTAATAATGTTATATATATTAAAATACATAATTTTATTTTGTGTTATTTATATATTCAATATTAATCATTTTCCTTATATTCATGAACTTTATTTAATAAATAATTACCATTACTTAACAAAATTATTTTTATTTTTAAATATTCTATCTTTAGCTGGGTTGTTACGTCCTATGCGTGAGCGACCGTTTGCGGGAGCATCAGGGAGCTAGCATAGGTGTTGCGATCGAAGATCACGTAAAAGGTATTGGGTTCTTGCCACTTTAAGGTGCTAAATCACGCCTATTTGCGTTTATGTCCCTTGGTCGATAGTTAAGGTGAGGATCACAACTAGATACTAGATATATTGATTCAGAAAACTCATTTCTTCTATGTGAGTGTCGTTGATGCTACTGTCTACTGGGTTTATTTGAGTTGAGGAGATAATAGGTTCAGGTTTTGAAATCAAGAGAAAAAGAATATGGTTTGAGTAAATGTAATGAAACAATAGGTTAGAATACAAGTTGTCAGAATCAGAGGCTGTAGTGCATGGTCAGGATTATCTTGGTGGTGAGGTGGGTGCGGAGGTGGCGAATAGGAATCCTGCTGTGCGCGGTATTCGCGGTGTTATAATTAAAAACGCTCTTTAAGCATCTTATCCCTACATATTCTGTTCGCGTTGCTACGCGTGCCGTTCTTGTTCTTCGTTTTCCTGTGCTCTCTCTCCTTTCCTGCCCATACACCGGTAATGTCGCAGTGTTGCTGTGGTTTCTGAAAGTGTGTGAGAGTATGAGGCGTCGTGCGCAGTATAATATAAAATGCTGATGTCCCTTAGTTATTAATATTTAATATGAATATACCTATATATGTATAGGGGAGAGTCCCCCAGTACCGGCCGGCATCCAGTACCGGCCATTTACAGTTTTGGAATATTTGTAAGAAATAGCGCTGTGACGCCTACTTACCTACGTACCTTTAATGGTACGCTCGAATAGGGATATATCTTGCGCGGCGGCGAGATGTCGCGACCTGCTCGCTGTCAGTATAAGGATTTGTGTTGCACTTATTTAACCTACAATACACGAGTAAAGTTCGTGAGTGATTGCTAGAATTTAGAAGACGTGTTCGAAAATAATCAAACCTGGTATGTATTGACTATTTATATTGCTGTTGAAAAATATATATTATTTAAACTTTTACGCGTATAATCTTGTCAATAGGTTGACCTAATACTTAATTACGTTTCCTACAGTATAGGCCACGAAACTGTCCCCCAGTACTGGCCACTATTTTAATATATTTTTGAATATTGTTTTTTTTTGTGATAGACACAAGACAATGGCGGGCGATGAAAATGATAAATCAAAAATAAAGAAGGGTACCTGGGATCCTGATAATATGCGTAAAGCCGTGAAACAGGTGCTGAGTAACAAGATGAGTGCGCGTCAGGCAGCAACTCGGTATCAGGTACCAAGAACTACATTGAATGACAAAATTAATGGTGTCAAAAATAACAAAGAAGTAGTTTTGAAGCCAGATATGGGCCGTTTTCAAAACACTTTCACACCTGAGCTTGAAGTCGTACTGGCAGAACACGTTAAAGACTTAGCAAACAGGTTAATGCCTTTGAACAAACAGCAATTTCTTCGTCTCGCGTTCCAGTTAGCTGAAAAATTAAAAATACCGCACCAATTTAATAAAGAAAAAAAGACTGCAGGGAAGAACTATTATTATGCTTTTATGAAAAGACATAGCGATTTATCATTGCGAACTGCCCAATCAACGAGTTTAATGAGAGCTGTAGGTTTTAACAGACCTCAGGTAGACCGGTTCTTTGAAAGTCTTGAGCATTTAATGCAAAAGTTTAATTTCACTGGTTATAAAATATGGAATTGCGATGAAACTGGAGTCAGTATTGTACAGAAGCATGCTAGAGTTATAGCTACAAAAAATCAATAACAGGTTGGAAAACTAACTTCTGCGGAACGTGGAAGAAACGTAACTGTGCTTTTCGCTATGAGCGCTGGAGGTCAATTCATACCATCACTGTTTGTGTTTCCACGGTCCCGAATTAATGAGAGACTTATGATTAATGCTCCGCATGAGAGGGTAGGTGAAGCTCAGCCAAACGGCTGGATGAGTGCCGAAGTATTTTTGAAATGGATGCATCACTTTATTAAATATTCGAATCCTACCGAACAGCACCAAGTTCTCTTAATACTTGATGGTCATGCCAGCCATAAAGACTTGAACGTCATTGAGTTTGCTAGAAAAAATCATATTCACATTTTAAGTACCCCACCTCGCACGACCCACAAGCTTCAGCCGCTTGACCGAACGTTTATGAAACCATTTAAATCAGCTTATAGCAATGCCTGTGATTTATGGATGAGAGCAAACCCCGGTGTAAGGATTAGTGAATACGAGATCGCAGGGTTTGTTGCTTCTGCTTTTCATCAAGTTTCTCGAATGGATATTGCTGTTAATGGCTTTCGGTGCACTGGTATTCACCCTTTCAACATTAATATCTTCAGCGATTTAGATTTTATTGCTTCGGACATGACCAACATTACTGAAAATGAACAATCCATGTCAGAACCGTCAACTTCTACATCTAAACATTCAGAATTGACAAATATAACATTAAGACAGGTAGACAACGTAACTCCTTCAGCTCCGCGACCATTTAGATCACAAATTGCTACTTCTCAACGATCTGAACATTCCACCGTCATTCATCACTCCGAACCTCAATCTGTTTCTTCTGTTTGTCAACAAGCTGAGCCCTCAACTGCCGCTGATATTGACCAAACGGTTGACACTTTTAGAACAATAATTACAAAACTATCACCGGTTCCTGATGCTTCGAAAAGAAGAGCTAGTGCACGACGTCGAAAAGCTGAAAGAAGTGAAATCTACACTAGTTCTCCATATAAAAAAATGCTGGAACAGAAAAGAGCAAATCAAATGAGTGTTGATTCAAATAAGAAAGGAAGAAAATTGTTTTCTGTAAAAGATGTTAACAAGAAAGGTAAGAGATTGCTATCTGGTAAAGATGTTAGCAAAAATAGTAAAAAAAAAGGAAAAAGAAAATCAAAGTCCTCATACCTTCAATAAAGAAGAGACAATTTGTGCTTTGTGTCTAGAATCACATGAAGAAGATTGGATACAATGTGAAAAATGTATGGCCTGGGTTCATGAAGCGTGTGCTAACGTATCAGAGCTGTCACAACAATATATTTGCGATTATTGCCTAATATAGTTATGAGTTTCTTTAGTGGCCGGTACTGGAGGCCAATTTTCTCTATGTTGATTTTTCTCTAATTTAATGTTTTATTAATAAAGTTGATTATTTTTAAATATATCGATGTTTGATTATTTTCATTTATAATACAGGAGTTCCTGTACACATATCAATAGGTTTTGTACATGTAACTTGTGGAATTTTTGTTTTATTGTGAATCATCCTTAGGGTGACGGTACTGGCGGACTCTCCCCTAATCTATGATTTACAATAATTAACCCATGTTCGTGGAGGATCGGTTACATCTAATGGGGTACTGAGGGGTGCTGAAGGGGGGGGGGGGGGCAATGGGGTTGCGTTGCGTCGGACGTAACAGGTTACCTCCATTTATAGGGTTTATTATAAAAGTTATTTCAATTAAATTTTTAATTTTAAATAAATTATATTTAGTTACTTCAATATTAATTATATCTTCTCTAATAACACTTTTTTTTATTTACGATTAACTTATGCCTCAATAATTTTAATTAGTTCTAAACTTAAAACTAACTTAATAAAAGTATGTCTAAAAACTTTTTCTCATAAAATATAGTTTCCTATTAAATTAAATTATTTAATATTCTTAATTACTGGTTTAAGCCACTCTATTTTAATTATCTCAATTATATTTGACTTATACTAAGATTTTAAGTTAAATTAAACTATTAGCCTTCAAAGTTAATTATAATAAATTTATTATTAAATTATAGTAAACTTACATTCTTATCCACTTCTTTAAATCTGCAATTTAAAATTTTTATAAACTATAAGACTTAATTTTAAAATAAAATTTAATAGTAAAAATATTAATTTTATAAATAAATTTACAATTTATCGCCAAAACTTCAGACATACTATCCTTATTAAATTTAATGATATTTCATATGCAAAAATGATTTTTTTTCTACAAATCATAAAAATATCGGTATCTTATATTTTATCTTTGGAATCTGGGCTGGAATACTTGGAACATCTTTAAGATTAATTATTCGAGCTGAATTAGGAACTCCAGGCCCACTAATTAATAACGATCAAATTTATATTTCAATCGTAACTGCTCACGCATTTATTATAATTTTCTTCATAATTATACCAGTTATAATTGGAGGGTTTGGTAATTGATTAATTCCATTAATATTAGGAGCACCTGACATAGCATTCCCCCGTATAAATAATATAAGATTTTGATTATTAGCCCCCTCTTTAACATTATTATTAATTAGAAGATCAACTAATCAAGAAGTTGGAACAGGATGAACTGTATACCCTCCCTTATCGAACAATCTTATCACAGAGGGCCATCAGTTGTCTTGTTACGTCCTATGCGTGAGCGGCCGTTTGCGGGAGCATCAGGGAGCTAGTATAGGTGTTGCGATCAAAGATCACGTAAAGGTATTGGGTTCTTACCACTTTAAGGTGCTAAAGCACGCCTATTTGCATTTATGTCTCTTGGTCGATAGTTAAGATGAGGATCACAACCAGATACTAAATATATTGATTTGGAAACTCACTCCTTCTACGGGAGTTTGGTTGAAGCTACTGGGTAAGTGGGTTTATCTGGGGTTAGGAGGTAATAGGTTCCGGTTTTGAAATCAAGAGAAGAAAATATAGGTTAACTCAATATAATGAAATAATAAGCGGGAGTACAAATACTGTCACAGTTATGTATGGTAGTGAGTGTACATTAATCTACTAACTAGATGAAATCTGAATACTATTATAGGTGTGATCGTCAGCGTGTGTGAGTTACAATGGTATGTAAATGTGTGTTAAGGTGTAAGAATGTGAGCTACTTACCGGTGGATGAGCAGAGGAAGAGAGAGAGAGAGACGGCGCTCGGTTCTCGACGATAGCAAAATAGACTTGGTTGAACAGGAGATTCTTGGTCCAGCCCTAAGGTGGACACTCGCCTAGACGAATGCTTTACAAAATGCCAAGAAATGAGTTCTTTTCGCGTGGACGCCCGGCACTGAGGTGATGCACTTTTCGCTTGGGTCCTAAGGCAAGCTAGATCAAATAGGCCCTAGGGTATTTGATCGGCACAACACTTAACTGGCGCGGACAATCGGCTCAAGACTCCAGAAGGGATACTGCTCTACCAGAGGATTGATTAGTAACTAACGATGATCAGGATTGGAATTCATGAGGAAGATTTCGATTTGGGAGGGGACTGAATGCGTTGTCAGGATATTCCGGGGAATTTGGATAGGTGTTGCGGCATGATCGGGGCAATTGAACCCTGTCGTTCGATTGAATTCTCGTTATAGTCCATCGATTGCGGAATCTTCTTTGGGTTAATGCATTGTCAGGATTATCTCGGTGGTGAGGTGAGTGCGGTGGTGACGGGTAGGAGTTTGCTGTGCTCGGTATTTGCGGTGTTACAATCAAAAACGCTCTCTAAGCATCTTATCCCTACACATTCCGTTAACGTTGCTATGCGTGCCGTTCTCGTTCTTCGTTCTCCTGTGCTCTCTCTTTCTTCCTGCTCGTCCACTTGCAATGTCGCGGTGTTGGTGTGATTCCTGGAAGTATGTGAGAGTATGAGGTGTCGTGTAAAGTATAATATAAAATAATGATAT
>OZ020575.1:12344693-12437792 GCA_963971525.1 Cephus spinipes | reverse complement strand
CCCTGAATTATTAATATATATATATTGAAACGTATTTCTTTTCGTGACCCGACACCGATAGCAAAACTTAAGAGAACGAACTATCTTCGAGAACCAACCTACGTTACCTTCGGCCGTCCACCCGTCGTTCGTGCATCCGCAAGCCAGGCGGGCGCCAGTCAATTCTTTTTTCACCGGGAACTGACGAGCCGGTATAAACTGGGAGTTGGGGTGGAACAGGCCCAACTCCACCAAGAACGAGAGCTCTGACGGAACCTATCAGACGAGGCGATAGCTTAACGGATCCTTTCGATTTTTGGGGACGCGTGAAATCGAGAAACGCAACCGTAGGTGCTGATGTTTGGGGTCCCGTAAAATCAGCAAACGCAACTGGACACACGAAAGGGAGCAGACGGATACGGAAATGCACGGCCGCTCAGGCTGCTAGGTTTGAGGTAGAGAGGGTCGGAGTAATGAGGTAATGAGGGTCGGAGTCCGGCAAATAGTGCGAGTGATAGAGAGCGACGAACCGAGAACGTATCAGAACGAATCCAAACTATCTATCGAGATCCCTTCACCAATTAATAAATTGGAAGACTCACCGGAGCTGGTACAGCTAATCCGGGGAGGTCGAGAACGGTATCCAAAGGACACTCTGGTGAGCACTGCACTAAGGCACAGCACTACACCTCCGTAACACTCACAGGAATTCATAGAATTCCTGGATATCGCGAGAACAACGCGAGAACTATACGATCCGAGAACTTGCTATACCGGAGCGAAACACGGCAAGAAAAACTATCAACAGATAGCACGGGAGCACGAGCCAGCCCGTGACACCTCGGTCGGTGCCCCGAGACAGACTGCTTTGACAATAGCCAAATCCGAGAACTAATCATTCTGATTGGTCGAGAGCCTTTTGACCGATAACTCTTCTATCTCCTTCGAGTCGCCCCTTTAAGCTAAATCGAGAGCGTTCCTTAACGAATCGGTACGTAATTCTGGAGATCCTCCACGGCCGCTTCCCCAGGGCATCGGGCGACAGCTGGGCTCCACATCCTTAACTCGGGCAGGAGGTTCCTCTCCTGCCCTTAACCGTATCAAAACTATATCTCCGCCCGCTCTACAGCCCTTTGACCATCTCCAGCGGGGCGCCGGTATTTCATCCGGGCTTCTGCCGGTCCGTGGAGACGTCTCCGTCGGGTACTCTCCTCTGCCGGGCAACTCGGTACGTCGAGACTATCTCCCCACGGCAGATTCGAGCACCTCGACCTCCACTAAACAATAACGAAATCTTCCGAGAGCCTTGACATATCTATGCGAATCAATCCGAGAGCGTAGCTTCTGAGCAGGGTGGCGATCCGAAGAGAACCAGAAATCGAGAACGTTATCTGTATCGGTAACCGGAGCCGCCTTGGGACCGTGATTCGAAAAATCACGTCACAATATATATATTGTAACGCATTTCCTGACCTACGTTCTATCTCCCTGACCCCAACGTGGCATTCCGCGGATCCCTTGGGCGCCAGGTGCATCCTTGCACCAGCCCGACTCATCGGGCCTTTAATTTTTAATCCGCGGCGCATCACTTCCGGGAGTCGTCTCGACCGGATCTTCCCGCTAGCTCCTATTGCAACATGGTAGAGGGGAACGTGAGGGCGGCGAGTATCTGCAGGAATCAGCCGGCTTCTTTGGTAATAACTGACACGGTGGCGTTTAACTCCAACAACGGCCTTTTATTTTGCCTAGGTAAACGAGTACAGTCGGGTGATGGTTACGAGCGCGGCTCTATACAATTCTAATCCAAACGCGGTCGCGGAGGTCATCTCTGTTGACGGTGCGCGGTTCAAATCTGCAACCGCCAGGACGCGTGGTGAGGCCCGCAGCCCCCCACTCCTCGTGCCCAGATGCACCGGCGGATGCGCTTCATCCCCGGCTGCATGGCTTCGGGGCGGTCGCCTAAAACTGCACTTACCGAATCTTCCGGCGAACCGTACCTCACTTCCTCGTCACTCGGGTGGTGGTGGCTGGCAATTTTCCTCCCCGGCTCCTATTCCTTTCCATCCGACTTGGTCCACACCACAGTCTGCTCCGAATCGCCGTCCGGGAAAAAGCCATGTTGTCCAATAGGTCCTGTAAATCTCACACACTTTCACCACACTCAAACTAGAAAAATCGCGATCTCTTATCCGCCGATTTTCGGTATTCCCGTTCCGCGGTTCACAACGAAGTGCCCCCTTTTCGGCCCCCCGGCCCGAGGATTCCCGAGGAATCCCGAGTTCACCCGAACTCGTGCGCTTACGCTCGCCTCGGTCCGCTCTTCGCTTTTCGGCGCTCACAGCCCGCCAGTCTCCGGGCGGCGCCGATCTTCTCCGAGTCCGCCCGAAGTTCGGGCTCGGCGGTGCCGGTTTCTCTTCTCGGCTTCCCCTTGCCACGAACTTTCGTCGTCATAGGCATTCTCAAGGCGGCTTTCGTCGGCGACACGGCTCTCCGCGCCCCTATGCTCTTATGTAACTAGCCGTCCCACGGACGCCACGTTACAACTCCCCCCCCCCCTTATCCGGGACGTATCTTTCACTAGGGGAAGATGCGTGCCGCCCTATTGCACCAATCTTGCGTGGCGGCTTTCCTCTGATGCCGCTCCCCGCAGTGGCTTGCTTGTCGTCTCAGCTTCCCTCAGGTGCCGCTTAGTCTTTTCTTACGGCGCTCGTGGGCCCGGCAAGGTATTCGCACCGAGCCGGACTTTGTTGCCCGCCTTTGTTGCTCTCTAGCTGGCCAGGGGTCGGCCGGAATACGGACGGTCTTACGGCCCCCGAACTTGCTTAATAATTTTTGAGACGTCCGGAACCCTTTCCGGTCGGCCGTCTTTTTGCGCCGCACGCCTTGGTGGGAAGGCCCTGCCAGCCAACGGTCATTGCCGTCCGCGGTTCTTCCACCGTTCGTCGGCCTATCCGCCCTGCCGGTTGCTGTTGTTGCACCCCTTGCTCTTGGCACACCGTGCAGGCTCGTACCCCGCGACCTGCGTCGCAATACCCTTTTCCCCGATCCTAGCTCAATATAGGGTCTGGTACGTCATACAAGACTCCTTTCCGGCGCACTGTCTCGCAATCATACCGTGAGATCTTCAGTGCCCGATGCGTCAACCTGCCCTTCGGGTCCTTCCGGTTGTGGAGCCCGCTCCAACTGTGGTGGTAGGTGATTGCGGTGAAACGGTCTCTCACTACATGTGCCCGCACATTCCCGGTCACCCCCGCCACTGTTGATCTTTCTGTTCGGCTACCGTGTACTCTTCTCAGCGTCCGCTACTGTCCGTCTGGCGTCGGCAATCACGTGCCCGCCATCGGTTGATGCCTGTTCCACGGCTCCGAGTCCTCCCGCGCTTGCGTTCGTCTTTCATACGAACGGGCGGGTAAAATCTGGATGCGCGAGCGTCGGCGGAGTCCTCAGGGCCTCTTCCATGGCTTCAAACGCCTGGGCCTGCTCCTTTCCCCAGCTCCCTTGTCGGCTCTGTTCATCCATGCCGTGAGCGGTGCCAACCTCTCCGCGAATCCGTCTCTGAAGCGGCGGTACCATGAGACCATCCCTAAGAATCTGTGCAGCTGTTCAAATATCCTGGCGCGGGTATCCCGGAATAGACGCCATCTTCTCCGGATTCGTTTCCTGGCTCTCCCTATTCCCCAGGAATCCCAACTCGCCCCTGTGACCAACCAAACTCGCATTTCTTAGGGTTAATGGCCAAACCTGCCTCCTTAAATCTCTTCAGAATCTCTTCCGGGGTTGTCCTCACCATGGGACAATGGTGGGACAAACCCCCTCCTGGCGCCATCTCCCTCCACCTTAGGCCGGTACACCGCCGCCCTCGGCGAGGTGGTACGCTGATCCGCAAATTTTTTCTTTTTCTCGAGCAGTCCCTCCTTTCCGTGTCCTGGTGCTTCCTTGATATTCGCCGGGGCGCTATCCCATCGGCTCCTCCATTGCACGTCAATCTGGTGGACGGTCACGTCTGTCAATCCTAGGGCGGGCCCGCCAGGGGAGAGCGCCCTATCGAGCATACCCTTCAGTCTGGCTCCTTGCTTAGCTGTCAGCTCCGATAGGCCTGCACACTCCTCCCCTCCGGACTCCCCGCCGTCCTGCTCCTCCGTCGAGGCCGGTACACTGCAGCCCTCGGCGAGGTGGTACGTATGGTCTGCGGAGTTGAGCCTTGCTCCAAACTCCCTCAGTATCCATCCCCAGGATACATCCGTGCCCCGTCCTGTGACTAGCCGGACTTCTATTCTCCGACCCCAACGTGGCATTCCGCGGATCCCTTGGGCGCCAGGTGCATCCTTGCACCGGCCCGACTCATCGGGCCTTTAATTTCTAATCCGCGGCGCATCACTTCCGGGAGTCCTCTCGACCGGATCTTCCCGCTAGCTCCTAATCCAACGTGGTAGAGGGGAACGTGAGGGCGGCGAGGATCTACAGGAATCGGTCGGCCTTTAAAAAATAATCGACGCGGTGGGCTTTCATTACAGCAATCGAACTTTATTCCGTCCTTGGCAAACGAGTACAGTCGGGTGGCCTGACGAACGCGACTCGATACAATCCTAATGAGGGACGCGGTCGCGGCAGGCGTCTTCTTTTTCCCCGGGCGGGTGCAAGCTGCACGCGTGTGTGGTGATGGTGGGCCCGTAGCCCCCGCTCCGCGTGCCGCGCTGCACCGGCGGATGCACCTCATACCTGGCCGGCGCGCGGCTTTGCTCTCAAAGGGTAGTCTGACGGGACTTACCAGAACTTCCGGTGCACTCGGACTTCTTCCTGGTCGTCCCTGGCTGTTTCCTTTTCCGTCTCGCTCTCTCTCGTTGTCGTCACAGTTCCAAAAAATCAAGTCCGGGGGGAAATGCCAAGTCGTCTATCTTCGTTGTCCGTCAAGTCACACACTCTCACACAAAAAAAAAACTCAAAATTTTCAACTCCACGGGTCACTCGCTATCTCACGCTCACGCACGGTTCGCGGTTCAAAACGAAGTGTCCCCCTTTCGGCCCCCCGGCCTGAGGATTCCCGAGGAATCCCGAGTTCGCCCGAACTCGTGCGCTATCATTCGCCTCGGTCCGCTCTTGGTTTTTCGGCGCCCATCGGCCGCCAGTCTCTCTGGGCGGCGCCGATCTTACCCGAGCGCGCCCGATCGCCGGTTCGGCGCTGCCGGTTTCTCTCTCCGGCGTCCTCTCGCCACGAATCTCCGGCGTCGTCGGCATTCTCTCGGCGGCTCCCGTCGGCGGCACGGCTCTCCGAGCCTCTATGCTTTTATGTAACTGGCCGTCCCACGGACGCCACGTTACAATATACAGAGTGTATCACCAGGAATGCACGTTTCAGATTTGCGGTGAAACGGTGCATAATTTTGAAAATCTGATGTCACAACCATTGAATATTTTTTGATTGCGCATCGAATGGGCATATTATTATTGTTCGCTCAACTTCCGGTCGCAAATAAAAAAAATTATCTTCGCCATTTCAAATGATATTGAAACAAGTTAAATGCAAAAGTTGTAGAGCAAGAAAAAATAATAGAGATGAAAAAAAATTCGGACGGATTGCACACATAATAAGAGAGATATTTGCGTCAGAATTTTTCTCATTTTTTGACAAATTTCTGATACTGGAGGAACGCCTTAGCTTCGTGCAGCAGCTTCACGCCGACCTCACGATTCGCAATTGTTTTGAGGTAAGCGTTCAGTCAGACGCAAACCCGTACAAGGTGGCTAAAACACACTACAATGCTATCTCTCATTACAAGTTAGAAGCCAAACTATTCCTGCTGTAGATTTCCGTGATCCTGGAAGTCGGTTTTCGATTCTTCGTCTTCCTGGACGTGGATTTTCGAGACTTCGCGTTCCTCGTCGTAGATTTTGGAGTCTACGTGTTCCTCGTCGTAGATTTTCGAGTCCTCGTGTTCCTCGTCGTAGATTTTGGAGTCTACGTGTTCCTCGTTGTAGATTTTGGAGTCCTCGTGTTCCTCGTCGTAGATTTTGGAGTCTACGTGTTCCTCGTCGTACATTTTGGAGTCCTCGTGTTCCTCATCGTAGATTTAGGAGTCTACGTGTTCCTCGTCGTAGATCCTAGTCGAGGACTCCAAAATCTACGACGAGGAACACGAGGACTCGAAAATCTACGACGAGGAACACGTAGACTCCAAAATCTACGACGAGGAACACGAGGACTCGAAAATCTACGACGAGGAACACGTAGACTCCAAAATCTATGACGAGGAACACGAGGACTCTAAAATCTACGACGAGGAACTCGAGGACTCCAAAATCTACGACGAGGAACACGTAGACTCCAAAATCTACGACGAGGAACACGAGGACTCGAAAATCTACGACGAGGAACACGTAGACTCCAAAATCTACGACGAGGAACGCGAAGTCTCGAAAATCCACGTCCAGGAAGACGAAGACTCGAAAACCGACTTCCAGGATCACGGAAATCTACAGCAGGAATAGTTTGGCTTCTAACTTGTAATGAGAGATAGCATTGTAGTATGTTTTAGCCACCTTGTACGGGTTTGCGTCTGACTGAACGCTTACCTCAAAACAATTGCGAATCGTGAGTTCGGCGTGAAGCTGCTGCACGAAGCTAAGGCGTTCCTCCAGTATCAGAAATTTGTCAAAAAATGAGAAAAATTCTGACGCAAATATCTCTCTTATTATGTGTGCAATCCGTCCGAATTTTTTTTCATCTGTATTATTTTTTCTTGCTCTACAACTTTTGCATTTAACTTGTTTCAATATCATTTGAAATGGCGAAGATAATTTTTTTTATTTGCGACCGGAAGTTGAGCGAACAATAATAATATGCCCATTCGATGCGCAATTAAAAAATATTAAATGGTTGTGACATCAGATTTTCAAAATTGTGCACCGTTTCACCGCAAATCTCAAACGTGCATTCCTGTTGATACACTCTGTATATGTATATATTGTGACGACACTTTTTGACGGTGACGCACAAATAAATGGCACCGCGAGAAATAATTAATGAAATACTAAATTATTGGGCGCCAGGTATAACCAGAGTTACACCGCTGTCTCCTAAGGACACCCTGGCCAGCTCTTGTGCGGTGGGTTCCTGGGTCTGGGAGACAATATTCAAAATCTGAAAATTAGGGAGGTTCACTCTAAAAACTACTGAAAACGACAAATTATCGGAACCAAAATCCGGGGACGGATCCGATTTATTTTAAATAGAAAATAGAACAAGATGGTGAAATACAAATTACAAGTACCGAAAACAGATCGAGATGATGCAGAACACACTGGGATATTTACCAAAACGATATTATACAATAATGTTCCCGCTGGAACAACGCAACATACGATACGATATATTAAACGATACGGTAACGATAATAAACGATACGTTAATGACTCACGCACCCATATGTTAGGGAGACGATTCCGCGAGACGTGGACTGAACGGTTAGACACAAAACCGGAAGAATTGAAATAATTAAATGAGAGACCGATCTCCTGTTTGTCACCGGATTAGCTATCCTTGGACCCTTAGTGGTCAGGAAAGCGCAGGATGACGCGTAAGAGTACGTCGAACAGAAAAGATCGGTTGATCCCGTGAATTGAAAAGTAGCCAAAATATCCCTGAGCGTCACTCACCGTTGTCCAGTAGCTCCTACTATATCCAGGAACACACGCTCCTGATTTATAGCCCCTCAAACGGATCACGATACGATACAGTAAATACAAAATTCGGTAGAAAACGATAGCACGTCTATCCCTAAGTTAGGCCACGCCGTGAGTGACGCTACAAATTTCCAAAATCGGGAACCTTCCTGAGAGCGCGCGGTAATACCACCCCCTGGTCCAATCAGGTTCGCTGTTACATGGGCTCCGCTAGCCAGCTCGCCATCTTCAATTGTTTTAACGATCCCGGTAAAATAGATCCTGGCATCTTGCTACGTTAGGATGGCTGCAGTGCCGTTTCTGGAAGACGGGAATCCCATCCACCTCTTCTCCCTCGATATTCGGCTTCCCGCCGCTTCTGCAACTCCTATATGCCCTCTGCTTCTGAAGACGCTCGCCGCTGGCTTCGCGTAGTCGAGCCGCCAGGTTGTGTGCTCCGGTCCTGACGTCACCTCTCCTTGACAGCGCTCCGCCAGGCCCGTAGTTGGCTCTCTCTCGGGCCCCGTCTCAATACAAATTGTATCGAATCCTCTCGGATCCGCTTAATGAACTCAAAAACAAACGAAACGTTCCGCACGGGGAAATAAATACAAATTCTTAAAATAAAAATCAGTCCAACGCCACGCGAAACGCTCCGTAACTCATCCGGCCCCACGACGTAGCCGAATTCGCCTAATTTTGTGACGTGCATCAAAATGCCACGTCACAACTCCTCCCCCCTTAGATTCCGCCTAATGGGATGAGCGAAGCTCAAGGAGATGGCTCTTTATGTGCACCCTACTTCTAATATTACGTGCACGATCCAACCTCTGATCCGGGCCAGTTGGTCTCCATGGATCCTTCGAAATTCTACATCGCGGACCTGTCATTGAGTCTTGGAATCGTTCCCCATAACACACGGTATCGAACACTACGCAAAACTAATGTAATCTTACTCATCTAAACACCTGAGTAACATACCCAAAAGCAAATTATAAATAAACGAAACTAAAACGCAACAGGAGCGTTCATTTAATTCATAAATACCCTTCATCAGTTCTTCTCTAAGATCGCTTCCTTGTTCTTGGACGAGACGAGATAACACCAAATTGAGTGCGTTCGTGCCCATGCACGCCTATTTGGTGTCCCCATAAGACTCGTCTCTCCAAGTAAGTAGTCCTCGGAGCCAGTTGCGTCACGACTAACTTCCCCGACTGAACACTTCCGGTTTCACCCGTCTCAGCAATTTCGTTGCAAGGATCATCTTTTATAATCGGACGCCGCTGCGCCCTAGCAAATGAAAATTCGACTCTCGGCGCTATCGCGAAATTCCATGTATCACGATTCCCGTGCAAGTCGATTCCGAACTTTCTAATACAATCGATACCTAAAACACATTCTGACGATAAGGAAGGAACAATTCTCACCACGAGCTCCTGGACCACTCCCTTAAGCTCGATTTCTAACTCAACTTCCCCGGTAACTTCAGCTGTATGACCGTCTGCCAGCTTGATGGATCTGAACTGTGGCTCTACTATGCTTTTACCTGCCTCTTTCGCAATGCTATTTCCGGCTTGCCCTAAGAAAGTTCTTGACGATCCTGGATCTACGAGTGCGTGCACCAATTGCCCTCCCACTTTGACATCCAAGAACCAACGCGATCCCGATTCCATACTTTGAATTGGACCGCACGTGGTAACTGATCTCGTAGGAAGCACCGGAACACGCTCTGAAGAAGGAATAAAGAACTCCATGACCTTTCCAGTTTGCTCCTCGTAGATCTTCCCTGAGCATTTGGAACATTGCTTCACTGTGGTTCCTTGGGCTCCGCAACGGTAGCAAAATCTGGATTTTTTCTTCTTGCAATTTGAGTATCCATGTCCTGTCTCTCCACAGTTCCAACAACCTGCATTTCTAGACGAATTGACACTCTTTGGAGTCACCGCACTGGGCGACCTCTCGGTGTCAGAGCCGGACTTCTCTGAGTTCTTCTTTGTCGGCTCCTTACTTTGTCTCTTCCGGGAGTTCCTTGACAAATCCTTCCCCTTAGGTCCCACCAACGATCTCAGATGGGTAATCGTTGCCAGCTGATCTGCGATTTCCTGCCGCATCCTCACAATCTCAGCATTGAGAAATTCGCTGGATCCTATCGAAGTTGGAGATGGAATCTGCTCTTCCACTTCCAAAATACTTTTTGAAGGTACGATTGAAGCTACCTCTTCCTTATGTTTCTCAGACCCCATCCTCTTCTTGAAAGAGTCCTCTCGATATGCCAGTTCCGGAACCAAACTCTGTTCCGGAGCCGGTGGTGGTCTAAACAACTTGGCCTCTTCGAAGGATCTCTCTCGTTCACTGGCCAAATCACCCAACTGCTTGAAATTTTGAAATTCTCTTCGTCTAAATCCCAGCCGTAATAGTGGCAGCATATTACGATAAGCCCTGTTCAATTGCTCCTCTAATGTACTAGGTCTATGTAGGAGAGCATACAAGCTTCGGAGACATACCAGGTATGCTTTTACTGGCTCGTGTTCTCCTTGAGTACGTTGTCGAATTTCATCTTCGAGTTGCCACTGGAATTCTTCTTGTTCGAACTGTCTTCGCAAAGCGCTGGTAAAATCTGCAACGGTCCTCCATTGATGACTTTCAATCCGATACCACTGCAAGGCTGTTCCCGAAAGAATTAATGGCAACGCCTTCAACAAATCTGCATCCGACATAGGCGTATATCTTCGGCATTCTTGTAGCTGAATCAAGAATTCTTCCAGATTTTCCTCGGAAGTGCCAGAAAATTTTAAATTCCATTCTCGTATTCTCTTGACGTAATTCTGGATGCCACGCGTGTCCACTGTCGTAAGCATTGTCTTCGGAACACTTCCTCCATCTTCTGTAGTAGCATAAATCGGTTCCGTTGTCCCAATTGGATTGCCAGCGCACGCAGATAATCTCGGAACCCTTTCAAGATTTTCTGAAGTCTGATACGGTACCGAATGATATGAACGACTCTCAAAACTTGAAGATACTAACGCGGGTCTATCCACGTAACTCCTAACCTGAGCTTCTTCTACTCTCGAAGTTATATTCCGAGAAACTGTCACTACATTCGTCGTCGCCGTTGACGTAACACAACTAGACGGGGTTTCTGTCGAATAGTCACTCTCCTCGAAAACTAACCTCTGTTTCACAGGAATGACAGGCGCTTCATCTTCAGGTCCCCAATGCGTAATTTCCCCTGAAATTCGACGCGAATATCGACGCAGTCGATCCCGAAGAATAGTTACCGATCCCTCTGTCGATAACTGTAGCGCAGCCAACGACCTGAACAGCTGATCCCCCATGATCGGGGTGAGCGTCGCTTCCCCTACTCTGTCATTCACCATCTCGATCGTCACTTGTTAGCTTCCAGAATTTTCGAAACTTACACAGTCAGAACTTCACACCATCAAGGGCCGAGCCCACGCGATCGGTGTGTGTGAACCTCCGCTTAACTACAATGTTGCAGGGTCTTCTAACATCGCCTGCATTACCCCGAAAAAAAAAAACTAATAAAATTCCTTCAACGTGGCTCCACGTCGAGCGCCAATCTTGTGACGACCGAGTCGCACATGAAAGCACGACGTGGTCCACAACAAATTTTCTAAATCCGAGTTTTTCAACGCGGCCCCACGTTGGGCGCCAATTTTGTAACGACGAATCGCACAAATAAAGGCACCGCTAGAAATAACTAGAATATTACTGGGCGCCAGGTATATCAAGAGATACACCGCTGTCTCCAGAGGTTACCCCGGCCAGCTCTTGTGCGGTGGGGTCCTGGGTCTGGGAGACAATAACGAAACCTGAAAATTAATAACAACCAGACAACACAAACGGGGCTCTAAGAAATCAAACAGAGCTGAGGTTTCGTTTAACAATACGGAATCACCAATGGACCCGATTTATTCAACATAAGAAAAATAATGTGGAATATAATAACCGGGGATAAAATATAAAATATACAAATCAGAACACGGATAGGCCTAACAACGAAACCCGGTATGGAGCAACGGCTCCGCTGTAATAACTACAACTAGGAACAACGGTCCCTTCGAAAATGCACTAGATGCAACCACCTAAATTATAATTCCCTTAAGGATTAAATGATTCGGAATTCCTTGCGGTGAATTCCTTCCTAGAAAACCGAACACTTCCGGCAACAATACTTGCATTCGATAATCCGCGCGCAACGAAGCTAAACCGTAATATTTACCCAAACAGCTGACGCGTGGCCTAGTGCCTGGCTCATCGGCCTCACAATATTTACAATTTGTCGCTTGGTAATTCTAACGGTCCCTGACCTACCGAATCCGTAGGTTCCCCGTTAGGAATATCACGGTTTCACGAACCATCACGTGCGTGTATCCTATCTCGTTTCGAAGATTTCCGTGATCCAGATCGGCTCTGGAGCCCTACTTGTCGACTGAAAATATCAGCCCGACCCTACGCACTCCTCGACCTGTCTTTACGAATATCCCCGTGAGAATTACGCGCCACGGCGCGGTACGTACGGTACACGACGCAAACCCGAAGCGATTACGCGTAGCGTGGACTGAAGAAGGTTACTTAACATGCCAATATTCCAAACATGCACTATGAATATTCTAAAACACAACTATGAACTCAATTTTGAGGCGAGACCTCGGACTCTCCAGATCGTCACCGATTGGCCACGAGTTGATCTCAGCGATCTAGTCAGCGGAAGGCGACACGTGCTATCTGGATCCAAGATCCAGTAGCTAACTCTATTGTCCAGTAAATCTCGCTCAATTACAAAGTTAGAGAGCTCGGTAGCGTCACTCACCCATTATCGCCCTCAACTCCTCGTTCGCCTCTCCTCGATCCATTCTCCCGTCCGCTCGTTCTTTCTCTCTCTTTCTTTTTCGCACTTGCTCGTTCTCTCACTGTCACTCTCGCTACCTCTCTGCAGCCCTTACTCACACTATCGGAAACGACAACTACTTTTGGTAACGCACTCCTCACCTAAGCGTAGCTACACCGCAAGTGACGCTACCCGATCGCTCGCCCGCTAACGTGCCCTAGTGGCGCGGAGGAACATTACCCTTGGGCCCAATCAAATTTGCGCTAGCCCCTACGCGGCCGAGTTCGCCCGCGATCTTCAATTGTCTGCGTGCTCCTAGAAAAATAGATCCGCGCATCTTCTTCTCTTCTGAGCGATTGCAGTGTCTTTTCTCGGTGCGGGAATCTCATCCGCACCCTATCCCTCGATGTACGGCCTCAAGCCGCCACTGCAACCCTCGGATGCTGTTGGAATCTTCCCTCTTCTCGCGGCGTCCTTTCGCGTAGGTGGCCTCGCTCAGTGGTGCTCTGCTACGTCACGCCAGTGCTGCTGGTCGCACTGGTTGGGCCCCTTTTCTGTAGTTAGGGCCGTTGCTGCTTCATATTTTTCTCCGATCGGTTCCCTTACGGGACCGATCACCGCTAGTAACATTCGAAAAGACAGACCCCGAAGGGAATTAATAAACATTCTACACGCTAATTCCAGTCCACGCTCGACGCAAACGTTATGTTGCCTTGCGGGCCTCACGGTGTAGCTCCTATTTCGCCTTTCTCCTCTCCCTTTTGTGACGTGCACATAGTGTCACGTCACAATATATATATATACAGGGTCCGCCAGAACTACCTGACCCGGTGGGTATGGCGGTGATCGGGAGGCTTCACTGATCACGAATATGATCTTCCTTTTGTCCGGAAGGTCATAGTTTTTAAATGGGAGCAGGTCAAAGTTGACCAATCAGAGGGAGGCGTCAAGAGAAACGTAGGCGCCAGCGAACTCTGAGTTTTCTTCCCTCGCTTTTGTTTTTCGGCGGCTACGGGCAGGATGACGTCAGCCGAAGACATGCTTATGGGATGTCACTCGCTGAGAACGGAGGTTCTCAGTTGAAAACTCAAGCAATTAATGAAAACTGCAATGTCCTATGATAATGCCACATGACTTACACAGATATCTCTGTGACGTCTTACGTATATTATCTTGATTTTGCTTTTCTTTTATTGATCTCCAGCGATTCGTGCTACATCTCGTTGAAGACTTTTCATATGCATAAAGCATATTCCCTAAGAATTTATTATTCCCTGTACGATATGCAACTTTATTGCAAATATCTTTAGTCTTGCAATAATAACATTAATTGTAAAATCAAGCTAGAGAAGCATGGAAGGTATTTAACACTGACATAGTGTGGGCTCTAAGAGAGAAAATAATAGATACGTGTAACGCTTTTATCGGCCACGCCAAGTTGCGTAATACTTGTAGGTGACAGATTTTGAATTTGCCTACTACAAAAGATCTGTATTATATCGTACAGGGAATAATAAATTCTTAGGGAATATGCTTTATGCATATGAAAAGTCGTCAACGGGATGTAGCACGAATCGCTGGAGATCAATAAAAAAAAAGCAAAATCAAGATAATATACGTAAGACGTCACAGAGATATCTGTGTAAGTCATGTGGCATTATCATAGGACATTGCAGTTTTCATTAATTGCTTGAGTTTTCAACTGAGAACCTCCGTTCTCAGCGAGTGACATCCCATAAGCATGTCTTCGGCTGACGTCATCCTGCCCGTAGCCGCCGAAAAACAAAAGCGAGGGAAGAAAACTCAGAGTTCGCAGGCGCCTACGTTTCTCTTGACGCCTCCCTCTGTTTGGTCAAATTTGACCTGCTCCCATTTAAAAACTATGACCTTCCGGACAAAAGGAAGGTCATATTCGTGATCAGTGAAGCCTCCCGATCACCGCCATACCCACCGGGTCAGGTAGTTCTGGCGGACCCTGTATATATATATATATATATATATATATATATATATATATATATTGTAACGTATTTCTTTTCGTGACCCGACACCGATAGCAAAACTTAAGAGAACGAACTATCTTCGAGAACCAACCTACGTTACCTTCGGCCGTCCACCCGTCGTTCGTGCATCCGCAAGCCAGGCGGGCGCCAGTCAATTCTTTTTTCACCGGGAACTGACGAGCCGGTATAAACTGGGAGTTGGGGTGGAACAGGCCCAACTCCACCAAGAACGAGAGCTCTGACGGAACCTATCAGACGAGGCGATAGCTTAACGGATCCTTTCGATTTTTGGGGACGCGTGAAATCGAGAAACGCAACCGTAGGTGCTGATCTTTGGGGTCGCGTAAAATCAGCAAACGCAACTGGACACACGAACGGGAGCGGACGGTTACGGAAATGCACGGCCGCTCAGGCTGCTAGGTTTGAGGTAGAGAGGGTCGGAGTAAGAGTCCGGCAAATAGTGCGAGTGATAGAGAGCGACGAACCGAGAACGTATCAGAACGAATCTAAACTATCTATCGAGATCTCTTCACCAATTAATAAATTGGAAGACTCACCGGAGCTGGTACAGCTAATCCGGGGAGGTCGAGAACTGTATCCAAAGGACACTCTGGTGAGCACTGCACTAAGGCACAGCACTACACCTCCGAAACACTCACAGGAATTCATAGAATTCCTGGATATCGCGAGAACAACGCGAGAACTATACGATCCGAGAACTTGCTATACCGGAGCGAAACACGGCAAGAAAAACTATCAACAGATAGCACGGGAGCACGAGCCAGCCCGTGACACCTCGGTCGGTGCCCCGAGACAGACTGCCTTGACAATAGCCAAATCCGAGAACTAATCATTCTGATTGGTCGAGAGCCTTTTAACCGATAACACTTCTATCTCCTTCGAATCGTCCCTTTAAACCAAATCGAGAGCGTTCCTTAACGAATCGGTACGTAATTCTGGAGATCCTCCACGGCCGCTTCCCCAGGGCATCGGGCGACAGCTGGGCTCCACATCCTTAACTCGGGCAGGAGGTTCCTCTCCTGCCCTTAACTGTATCAAAACTATATCTCCGCCCGCTCTACAGCCCTTTGCCCATCTCCAGCGGGGCGCCGGTATTTCACCCGGGCTTCTGCCGGTCCGTGGAGACGTCTCCGTCGGGTACTCTCCTCTGCCAGGCAACTCGGTACGTCGAGACTATCTCCCCACGGCAGATTCGAGCACCTCGACCTCCACTAAACAATAACGAAATCTTCCGAGAGCCTTGACATATCTATGCGAATCAATCCGAGAGCGTAGCTTCTGAGCAGGGTGGCGATCCGAAGAGAACCAGAAATCGAGAACGTTATCTGTATCGGTAACCGGAGCCGCCTTGGGACCGGGATTCGAAAAATCACGTCACAATATATATCTATATATATATATATATTGCGACGTAAAACTACCAAAAAAAAACTCCTTACTCGGGCCCCACGTTGGGCGCCAAATTTTGCGGCGTACGAAACAAAACTTTCCCCGAAGGATCCAATATATTTTACGCCAGCAAAAACGACCCGCAATGGTCCTCTCTCTCTGCCTCCTATCACCAACACGAATTCACGGGTTGGGCGCCAGGTATCCCTCGCGGGAGTACCACGAGTGCAACGCACTCTCTTTGTCACTAATTAAATTTTACCCAATTCGGAATCGGCCGGGTTACACTAAAACTAAACACTAATATAACGGACACGAGGACCACGCCAACAACCTAAGACGGGCCTCTCGCTCTCAAAGGTATCACCAGAATTCTAACGGATCCGGGGGCGACGCCAACGGTCCTAAGACGCGCCTCCCGTTCACAAAGTCACTAACCTAATCTCACTACGAGATGCACCAAGGGACAACGGCCGATCCGTAAGATGTCCACTAAGCAGCGGAGGAGAGAGAGTCGCTAAACAAAAGTCACCAAATTGCCCGGTCCGGTGGCTAGCTAGACGGAAGCGTCGTGGCGTTCAGGCAGGGAACAGAGGTATAGCAATTGAAAGTAGGAAAAGCACAATAATACGTTAACGCACCAGAGCTATATTTTAGAACACGCAGTTAAAAGCCTTTAGAAAATAGCCAAATGAAAATTCATATAAGTAAGAAACATGCGGCAAGATAAAGTATTAACCAAAAGCGGTGCGGAGCCAAGCAATTCAAAATAACAAAAGTCTTATATCGAATTTACAAAGCTAAGAAAAATGATTCTATATAAACCAAAGTGAAGTTAACCTAAGGAAATTACTATAACATATATGCGGAAAGAAAAGCGTAGGTAGAGATAAGCAAGCAATAGAAAGATTAGCAGCCGAAGAAACATAAGAAAGAAAATCTACCCAATAAGTACATCAATTAAACTTAGAAAGAATGACTCTATATAATTCCCAACAACGCAAAATCTACTGAATCTAAGTATGCTAAGATCGCCAAATTAAAGGATACGCTCGGATGAATTTACTGAAATGCGGAAGGATTACACTAAAGAATTGACTTAAACTAACGCGGAAAGATAAACGCAACAGCCTCTAATAATGCGGAACAAATCCACGAACATCAATCGGACAAATAATATTAAACAATCCTCTCAGAAATCCGCTATATTAAGCGTACAAAGATCTACGGCGTTTCGCCTAGAGTAGCACGGCGGCTATCGCGCGGTTGACGGCGTACGCGTGAGCGGCGAGCTCGGCGAGTTCGTAGGCGCGGGCTAAGCGTGGATTCGCGGGGAGCGGTGAGGCTCGTGACGCGCTCGCGGCACAGGGCCGTCCCTAGTAATCCGATTTTAGATTATTTTTCGCACTAAATAAATACTACGAATAACGGGCGCGAAAGGACACACGAATAAATAAGAACCATGAACAAAGATTCCGACGCAATCGTTACTACAATTCTCTAGATTTTAACAGAGCTTTACGTGGATAGGAAAGAGTCCATCGCAAAACGCGGAGAGTCGAAGAGTAACAGAAAAGCACGCGACAAATATACAATACAGCATAGATAACACCAAGAAATCACATAAATAGCGAGAGCGTAAAATATAATAATTATCACTAAAAGCATCCTATAGTTGCAGGTTTCACAGTCGTTTGAAGGCAATAAATTTATTTTCGAGTACTAATTGTGGCTACTAATCGGCCGTGTTCAGAAGGAACGGCAAAATCGGCCGGCGAAAACACACGCGGTCGCCGCGAGGTCGAGCATGTATCTCGCGAACAAAGGATTTCTGAGATCCTATTAGGCCAGAGGGGCGCTCAAAATTCAGCCGTTAAATAATTCGACACATCTATAAGCAATAAACAGCAACTAGAAGATGCGAGACATCAATAAATTATAATGGGAAATATCGCCTGAAAGCGCGGCGCTACTGAAAGGTTTTACTATAGAAGAAAAATTAATTTAGAGACAGATTCCAGTCTAGAGAGCTTACTTTAGGGCCTCATGCGGCAAAAATCCAACAAACATTAAATTATCGAAGTATCACTAATTCGCAAATCCCAGCACTATCGTCCTTTTTGCTAGCCCGATGCGGAAAGACATTCACATCGGGACTCTCAAAATCGGAGATACGTCCGCTGAGGCAGAAGGCCTAGGCGGTACTTTTTCACTAACACAAAGAAATTATTTCGCCAATTTTATAATGGTAGTCAAGGGTCTCACCAAATCTCGTAGCGGCAACGAATCGCAAGTCTAAGAAGTTCGAAAGGGCCAGAAGGGCTTCCCTCCTTCCTTCCTTCCTTCCTTCCTTCCTTCCTTCTCTCTCTTATATTCCCTCGATATTCTATCCTTTTCTCTTGCCTGTTCTTACTGACTGTCCCTAAATTGCAACCACTTGCTAATAAGCTCCAAACGTAAGTGAAGTACTCGTGAATTTCACTGAGCTCGAGACCTCTTGACCCCCACTATTTACATTATTTCGGCGCTGGCGGAACCGTGACAATACATCGAACTTCAAACGTATTAATTCCTTAAGGGGATTTTCGCGGTGAGGATCATCGCTAGCCACGAAAATGACCGAAGCTGTCGGCGGCACGTTCGGGAGTCTTCGGGTGCTGCGGTCCGTTCGTAGGCCAGGGAGCGCGGGAGTCCGCGGTGCTGGCTGCTCTCCCTCCCTGTCTCCGGCGGTACATCGGCATGAGCCCGCCGTAGATATTCTCGCGGCCTCGCGGCAGGACGAGGAGGACACGTCAACTCCTGGTCGGCGGCGAGGGCGGCGTCGATCGTAGGGCGTCCCAGCTGGACGGCCGGCAGACGAAAGCTTGAGCCCCATCCCGGGTACTCAGGAACTCTCTGGTGTCCTTTGGTGCAGCATCCACTCCTCGTGCAGCGGCGGCAGTCGGTCCCCAAGGGTCACCAAAATCAGCGCCTCTTTCCTCCCTTCCCCCGTCGTTCGTCCTCGGTCCACCAGCTCTTACACCAATGAATCTCACCAAAGCGTCATACAATATCCAAAGAAAGAAAAAGAAAAAGAAAGCAAGCAGTAGGCAAATAAAACCAAGCAAAGAAACATTAAAGCGGACGACAGGCTGGTTACTTAATACTAAAGGAATCTGTGCGTCTTAACCTAGGACTGACGTTTGGAGCGTAAAACAGAGAATCATTCAATCCCTAAACTGGCGGGTCGTTTGTGGCGTGGATTGTCCAAAATTCACGTCACAATATATATATATATATATATATATATATATATATATTTATGAAAGGTTACTTTCGGGGACCAATTCGGGGTCCTAACGATCAATACCGGGACATTTGTCACTTATGCGGACCGTCCCCATATGTTTCTGTATGAAACGTGCATTATCAGAACCGGTCCCAATTTGTATCTATTTATGAATCGTATTCTATCGGGACCGTAATAATTAAACAATTTCACTAGGTTAAGGATCATTGTGAGGACCGAGTTGTTAAGGTTTTACTATGCATCCTTTATAATCATTGCAAGCGAAAACCACTTCGATTTCATTTGTAAAAATTGATACAATAAAGCATGTAGATAAAACTTACTCAAAAATAAAATGAATTTGGTCTCCAAATCAAAATTAAACCACTTCTATCATACCATTCACTTAACCTTACTACAAAACAGCATATTTCCCCAACAAACAATCGACAAGACAGTATATTATTTAAAGGCATTAGTAGCACATAACTAGTTATGTAAACACAAAAAAGCTAGTACATAAAAATACATTCCAACTTTTTTATTGTCAATTTTCTTTAAACATAATATTACTCTTATTACTGTCTGCACTTCACCACCTTTCCCAAAAAATTAATTCATATAGTAATTCAATAACCAGTGATTTTGGTGTATGTATTGTAACGTGGCGTCCGTGGGACGGCCAGTTACATAAAAGCATAGGGGCACGGGGAGCCGTGTCGCCGACGAAAGCCGCCTAGAGAATGCCTGTGACGACGAAAGTTCGTGGCAAGGGGAAGCCGGGAAGAGAAACCGGCACCGCCGAGCCCGAACTTCGGGCGGACTCGGAGAAGATCGGCGCCGCCCGGAGACTGGCGGGCGGTGAGCGCCGAAAAGCGAAGAGCGGACCGAGGCGAGCGTAAGCGCACGAGTTCGGATGAACTCGGGATTCTTCGGGAATCCTCGGGCCGGGGGGCCGAGAAGGGGGCACTTCGTTGTGAACCGCGGAACGGGAATACCGAAAATCGGCGGATAAGAGATCGCGATTTTTCTGGTTTACGTGTGTTGGAAGTGTGTGAGATTACAGGACCTGTTGGACAACATGGCTTTTTCCGGGACGGCGATTCGGAGCAGACAGTGGTGTGGACCAGGTCGGATGCAGAGGAATATGAGCCGGGGAGGGAAATTGTCAGCCACCACCACCCGAGTGACGAGGAAGTGAGGTACGGTTCGCCGGAGGATTCGGTAAGTGCAGTTTTAGGCGACCACCCCGAAGCCATGCAGCCGGGGATGAAGCGCATCCGCCGGTGCATCTGGGCACGAGGAGTGGGGGGCTGCGAGCCTCACCACGCGTCCTGGCGGTTGCAGATTTGAACCGTCCACCGTCAACAAAGATGACCTCCGCGACCGCGTTTGGATTAGAATTGTATAGAGCCGCGCTCGTATACATCACCCGACAGTACTCGTTTACCTAGGCAAAATAAAAGGCCGTTGTTGGAGTTAAATGCCACCGTGTCAGTTATTACCAAAGAAGCCGGCTGATTCCTGCAGATACTCGCCGCCCTCACGTTCCCCTCTACCAGGTTGCAATAGGAGCTAGCGGGAAGATCCGGTCGAGAAGACTCCCGGAAGTGATGCGCCGCGGATTAGAAATTAAAGGCCCAATGAGTCGGGCTGGTGCAAGGATGCACCTGGCGCCCAAGGGATCCGCGGAATGCCACGTTGGGGTCAGGGAGATAGAACGTAGGTCAGGAAATGCGTTACAGTATATAGTATAACTGAAAATTGTAAATTGGCTTACTAATTTACTCTTAATTTGACAGTTAGTGTCGTACCATATTTCCTATTCCAAGTAGGATACCTAAAATTACCTCAATCGTAAATGATATTTCATAACCAAAATATTTGCCGTTGAACTCGAGAGTACCAGATATCCTAATTCTGATGGAGACACACAGTATAATATATAGAGAGGAACGCCACGGTAAATGCATTTCCTATTTCACATGATCATCATAAGTCTTGGTACATAGTTTAGACCGATCCTCGCAAGTATATATACGTAGACGCTGCCAGTCCTCACAAGTATCTTTACATTCACGAATAAAATGATCTATACATTGAGTGGAAACGTGCAACCTGTATCGTGCAAATACTATTATCTGCAGTGCTGCACATCCCAATGTTGTTCATCCGTACGTTCTAACGATATTTTCAAATTCGTGAATCTTTGGAATATTTTTTCACTTCACATTCCCCCCCCCCCCCCCCCCTTACGGTTGCTAGGCGAACCCTACACATAGTTTAGAGTACTAGTCATAAGAAAGTATTAGTAAGGGATTGCATGAATTTTGAGTTTGTCAGGCATGGATTCCATATGCACAATGCAAATGAAGGCGTCAAAATTGATGCTGGGAGGAAAGAATACACAAGGAGGTTTGTTAATTCGCGCGGGACCCATATGTCTTGGTACGTCGATTAAACTCGTCTCCACAAGTATCATTACGTTCACGAATAAAATGATCTATACATTTAGTGGAAACGTGCAACCTGTATCGTGCAAATACTATTATCTGCAGAGCTGCACATCCCAATGTTGTCCATCCGTACGTTCTAACGATATTTTCAAATTCGTGAATCTTTGGAATATTTTTTCACTTCACATTCCCCCCCCCCCTAACGGTTGCTAGGCGAACCCTACACATAGTTTAGAGTACTAGTCATAAGAAAGTATTAGTAAGGGATTGCAAGAATTTTGAGTTTGTCAGGCATGGATTCCATATGCACAATGCAAATGAAGGCGTCAAAATTGATGCTAGGACGAAAGAATACACAAAGAGGTTCGTTAATTCGCGCGGGACCCATATGTCTTGGTACGTCGATTAAACTGGTCCCCACAAGTATCATTATGTTCACGAATAAAATGATCTATACATTGAGTGGAAACGTGAGTAGATACACACCACCATTGGCCGTCACAACAAACCCCCACCACTGTCCCCTATGAGTCATGGAGCGCGCCGCGCTGTGTCCTCCCGCGCTGCACTATGGCGCCACCCCCTCGCCCATGTGGGCAGCTCTCCCCACCACCACCCTACGCGACACTCCCCCCATCACGCAGCCCCGGTCCTAAGGCCCGAAACCCTGCGTAGCAACAGCGCTGCATGTCCCCCAGGGGACGTACCACGGTCGGTAATTATGCGGTGACCGCCGGCCGGTAATTTTTTAATTACCCTAAGGGGGGTAACATGGTAAAGTAGAACACAGCTGTTTTTTGTAAAAAATACCTTATAATATAGAGGTATCGTATACACCGCCGTTTATTTTTCGATACTTTTAACTATCGATGATATCCAACCCCTAATATTTTTGGGGATGAACCCTCCACATACAACGTAGCTGCTTCTGGAATGCTGGGGCCCCTCTTTCGCTCAATCTAGCGAACGATGCGCAAATACGGCTGCCGTGGGGGTACCTCTGTCTTGACCAGCCCTATGAAATCTCGGCCAACGTAAACCCCTACTACGGGTATCTCTTATTTGCAACTATGCAAAAATTTATGGTCATGGCGGGGGAAAAAGACGGTGACCTGTGAACCATCTTCGCAGCATCTTGTCAGTACTGTGACAACGAGCAGTAGGTGAAAGTAGAAAATAAAAAAAGAATAAGTGCTATTACTGTTATTGGATCGGTAAGTGTAATAAGACTATACGTTTTTTTTTGTTTTTTATTTGCTTTAAATAAATACACGTTTTATTTGATTTTAAAAATGTATCGCACAATTCTCACCTTTGCCCTTATTTCTAGACGACTTGTAATTGGCGCAAGGAAAGAATGCCAGTAATAAGGAAGGCGGACGTTAGAGGAATGGAGGATGGTCCAACGAAGGTAACCTTGGCGTATTATAATACGCCAAGCAACTTCACCATCCGCCTACACGAAGAAGCGCATCACATGGAGGAAATCCGCCAAAGGATAATCCGGGAAAGAAAACATCCTATGGACCCAGGGGCAATCGCTGTAGGAGACGGGTGCCTAGTCAGCCAGGAAGGTCCGTGGTTCCGGGCAACGATCCATGGGATCGAGGAGGAAAATGTGACGGTAAAATTAGTGGATTTCGGCGAGTACATAACAACCACACGGAGCGCGATATGCCACATCTCGGACGATTTGGCCAGTGTTCCCGAAACCACCATGACGGTGGGCTTACACAGGATCCGGCCAACGATGGGAGCAAGGTGGTCGCGGGAGACCTGCGCGTGGTTATGGGAAATCCTAAGGAACCGTGCATACTTCTTCGCTAGTGTGATGCGAAGAGACCTCCCGAACACCGCGTGCTGGATAAACGTAAGACTGGCACCGCAGGGGATACCACTGGGCCATTTTATGGTCGAGAAAAAAATGGCCAGATTCGGATATCCGGATATGGATGAGATAGATCCGGACGACGTCTTCCTGGGAGCCGACAGCGAGCCCGAAGGAGAGGCAACGGATGAGGAAGACGACGGATACGCCTCGACGCAGGAGGAAAGAAGAATAAGAGAAGTGTAATAAAAGAAACAACTAGCCTAGTATTATTTACGTTATTATTATTCCTATTTTAATTTTCTAAGATGTCTGACGTGATACATTTTCGATGATTAGCCTGAGCCTAACCTAGCTTAGTATTATCTACACTATATATATATTATTGTTGCTATTATTATCCTTATTATTATGAATTGCTTACATTTATACTCTACGCCTATTATTATACTTATTTGTTACTTATACATCTAACCTAGCCTAGTATTATTTACGTTATTATTATTCCTATTTTAATTTTCCATTATATTATTATACAAACTATAATAAAAAAATTACAGACCACTCGGTTTCCATGAAACAGGGCTTAACACGTGTAGCCTGATTTACACAGCGAATATTGTATCCTACCACCACCACCGCCACCATAGATCTTATTATCTTGCGCATACCGACGATCCACCAAACGTTTCTTTCGCACAAACGCGTCGTAATACTCTCTGACGATTCTATCGTTTTTCCGCAAATCACCACTAAACACATTCTGGAAGGCATGCATCCCGAAGCCGGAAGAGAGGTAGTGTAAAAACGTCATGCAGAATTGGCCGCACACCGTCGACGTCTCGCTCTGAAGCTGCTGAGTGTTCCATCGGAAGGATCGACAGTTCCGTCGTAGTCTCGATGCATGGTGATGATTCAGCGGTGGTAATCCGTAGCTGTCAAAGTAGTAACCGTCTCCGTCAGCGTCCACGTACATGGCAACCCAATGCGCTCCTGGCTTCGTATGATCGTCCGTGTTGGCTATAATGGCAGCGGGTTTCGACCAGTTTCGGGGTATTCTATCAGCTGCGTAGACACCCGTCGTATGAGCCGCGAAGACCGAGGTAAAGGTCTAGCGTGTTCATATATGCGGTCCGTTATTCCGAAGCCAAAATTCAAGGCGTAAGGCGTTGTTCAGAGCACAGGTAAACGATCCCCGGGTTTCCTTACAGGCGTGAACGATGCACTCGTAATGGTCACAATTCGGTGGGAAGTCCTCGTATGGTGAGTTATTGGGGGTTTCATCCAAATTTATAACCTCCCGGGCCATAACGGTCTGCAGAAAAAGTACGCTCTCCGAACCCCTCGTGTCTATGCTTCGTGAAATACCAGCTATATTTCGGAGATTGGTGTATAACTGCTTGTACGTTACACCACCGTCGAACCACTCTAGATCGTGTTGATAGCGGGTCATGGTGTTGTTCTCGCTTCTGATCGCCGGTGGTAATTCGTTGAAATCGCAGGGTGGTGAAACGATCCAGTGGCCTTTGTATTTTCTTTCCACAGCCACTACGCCGATCTCCTTCGGAGCCAGACGCCCCTCGGAGTCTTTGAAGTATTCGATTTCGATGACAAAATCCATGGTTGTGACGATCACTCACGATACAGGGTACCCAAAAGATGATGACGCAGACCCCAAACTGCTGACCTATGCATTTTCGTTTAGTCGCCGTAATCTACGACGATTTGCCGCGCAGCGTCGATCTCCAAAACATTATCGTACTCTGCGTAGACGATACAGTTCACGGTGGTGGCCAGCGGTTCGTCGAAGCGTACCTCGATTCGTACACTGCCGTGCTTGATCAGATTCCAGTGGGTGTTGCTATTTGCCGAGAGATCGGGTGTAAGATCAAAAACGAACAGACAGTAACCGTTTGCGTAATCGTTCCTAGATATCGAATTACCCTCGTTGAGGAAGTGTATACCCGTGCCGCTGAAGAGGGTATGATACGCGTCCACGTAAAGACCGGCTTTGCCGAAATCGGTCTGCAGTGCTTTCGAGGGTACTTGAACACCGTCGACGTACAGCGATAAGAAATTAATACAATAGTTTTTAAAATTGAACGGGTTGAGCTGATAGTTGCCGTTGAAGGCCTTGTTATCGACGAAACCTATTATAATACGCTTAGGTAATTGGCCGAGAATCACGTTGTCCATAGTGCCACCGTGCAAACCGGCATGCATCGTCAGTGCCTTGACCTCTACACGCGTAAGCGGATACTTTGCAGTTGTCTTTGATAGCATTTTAGAATGCGCAATTAGAATACCGGGGCTTATTCTGGCGCGTCTAACGAGGAGCGTGGCCTCCGTTATATGTAAAGAACACTCGCTCTTTGGATCCATGAGGGAGAAACCGTCTCTCGTGCGTACGAGGCGTAAACGGAGCTCAACACCATTTAATAAAAATTTTTCTTGGTTAAACACATCGCAGTGTAAATGACCAATCAGATCGACCGTCCTGTCTTTACCGACGAACGCTTGCCTATTCGCGAGGCCTATATTCTTGCCCGCTGTATCGTCCATATGGCCGGGCGTGTCGTTGTACCAGAGCACGCTCGAAAGGTGCGACCCCTTAGCGGCGGGCCCGTAATTTAATAGCGTCTCTATGTAAGCTCTGTAAGCGTACGCGTTATTAGGCGGTGATACGAGCTTCTGATTAAGAAATACGTCCACCTGATTGAATAGTGAGAGTAGCAGGTTGTTAACAGGGGCCGCTTGGCTCAGAGCGTCCGCTGCTGACGCGTCCTTGGAGCGCAGCTGTACGCGTAAACTCAGCATGGTGTATGCTAGATCGAGGTACTCATCCCCGTTACCAGGCACGACAAATTCAATGGGCGAGTCATCGGTCAGCGATGAGATGGGCTTGTAGTGTACCCACTGCGCGCTCTCTATAGTGGTCTGCGTCGGTGGTAGTGTAAAGAGTTCGAGCTCCGATTTCATGCACTCGCACGAGTGCGCGTGTAGGAAGGCCATGATAGAGGTATCGTTTAGGAGAAGATATCCAGCACACTCCGCTTTACTTTCTTACTAGCGATCCTACGACTATTTTTGGGTTTCTTGGTTTTTTACTTTATTTTTTTTACTACTTTTTTTTTCGACGCGGAGCAGCCTTCTTCCCCGTACGTCTCTTACGGTTGTTAGCAGTTCTTGAGGCGATGCTCCTTCCAGCGACGCCGATGATAGAGTGGGCGCCGCGTGATCGTTTTACAGATTTATAACCCGATCCTTTCATGAGCTCGTCAATTTTTGTCTCCGCCTTACGTTTAAGATTCATACCTGATTCGGCGGCCCTGGTGCGAAACGCCTGTTTCAGCGGAGCGCCGCGCTCGCTGACGTCCGTCAAGATATTCATGCCCGCGCGCACCGCCTCCTTACCGACTGCTCGGGCCCCCCTCGATAGTAGGGGTAGCACGCGCCGAAAAAGACCACCAAGAAAGCTACCGATACCATGACCCCGCTGATGCGGCGACCCCGCGAACACCCGGAATTTCGTGGAATATCCCCCGCCTATCTGCGAATCGTAGTAATCGGTGTAATGAGTCATCACTCTAACCGTTTAAAGTGTAGTGTTACGGAGAGCGTTCCTGATTCAAATGGTATGGGGTCGCCCAGGTGGTCTCTTATATCGATGTCGATCGTTTGAAAAGTCGTTCGGAGCAGCGGTATGTACTTTAACGGCGAAAACGAGAGCACTTTTACAGCCGCGTACGCGTATTTGTTATCTGGTTGTAGGGGAACCACGCGGAGCAGGGGTGTTTGGACGTCTCCGGTGATATACGGCTCGCAGACATCGGTGTAAACAAAAAGCATCTTAGGTAGGGCGTTGATCAGACTAATCGGCTGATCGGCCATCACAACGGGTTGTGCTTTCGATACCACGACCGACTCGGTAAAGCCAAGGATGCGAGCCAGAGAGCGGCAGAGTCTCAGCTCGTGCGGATCGTCTAGATCGTTATCGGTAGAGACGAACGATACGCTCACGTAACCACCTCTGCAGAGCTGTAGCTTCAGACGGCCCGTCATAGCCCTGGTAGCGTTTATCTCGTCAATGAGGGTCTTTACGTCATCGTAAACACCGTGCGCTACGTTAGAACCCGACACTATAAAGCCGGTTATCGGTTCTTTGTGGTTCTTCTGCGGTTTGGTACGGGTAGTGACCACGACCACGTGATCCCAATCTTTTAGCGCCACCGGCACGTGCAGAAAGGTCATAGGAAACTGTATTTCAACCAGAGCAACGGACCATGCCCCGTGCAAATCGATCTGATGCGGTAGATGTGTCGTAAAACTGGTAGTTTTATTTTCGGGATAGTACGACATACTGCTGTTACTGGGAAGAACGAGATAAAATTGGTCCTTCATTGTTCTTCAAGTGGGATGCCGGTATCCACGAATTAAATTTCTCGGGGTAACCGACCCAACTGACCAGTACTTTTTGGGCTTTCCCACGACCGCTTCGTTTTATTACACGATCGACGAGAAACGCGTCCTTTGCGAGGTCCTTGCGAACTCGAACGAGCTCCTCTTCGTAAAAAATACCGTCAATCTCCTCTCCGGCGAGATCTTCTAAGATGTAGACCGGTGGTTCCCTCGTTGTACCTAGGCGTACGATTTTAAAAATCTCTCGAGTCCACCCACCCTCGTAACCTTTCGCAAAAGGGTTCCTAGCGCTACTGATGCGTACCAGGTCGCCGACACTGTATTTAGGGACACGCGGGCGCGCTGTGGCGTATCGCATAGATAGGTTCATACGAGCCTTAGCGGCATTATACAGGGTTACGTCAACCGGGCGCATTCTTTTCGCGGAGTGGCGTGTCCTGTTGTACGAGTCCACGAGATTCTGAAGAATATCTATGTACCGCCGAGTGTTTCTATGTGTAAAGTAGCGCCACATACGATCCTTCAGAGTACGATTGTAGCGTTCGACGATAGCAGCCTTTACGTCGGGGCTGCGCGCTACACGGAATCCTATACCAAGCTCCTCGAGTAGACGCTGCAGTACACCGTTGATAAACTCTTTACCTTTGTCTGTCTGTAGGTACATGGGTATCCTATTCTTACTACGTGTCAAAACCCTCCGGAATGCCGCGGCTACCGCCGCACCGGTCTTATCGCGTAAAGGCTCGACCCAAGCGTATTTGCTGAGTACATCAATTATTACAAGTATATACGTGTAACCATCGTTGTACTCCTTCAACGATCGAAGGTCCACAAGATCGGCCTCCGAAACGTCGTCGATATTGCTGACGGTGTAAGAGCGACGCTGAAACGTATGTCGCACGGGCTTATGCAACGTATACGCGTCCTGCGCCTCTAACCAACGCGTGACGGAATCTCGTTTTACCCTGCCCCTAGCCGCTCGCTCTAGGTTACCGATACCGGCGTACGAAGACGGTTCTGCTGGCGTGTAATAAAGACGCCTCAGAAAGCTATCATCAGCCGATATCTTTTTCTTCTTCCGTTTCACGGCAGCCTTAACCATTCTAATCTTTTCTTTTTCTCGCTATCGCTGGTTGTACCGGCCGACGCGGATCGCGTATATTTTTTCCCCACGCGCTCTTCTTCCCCGGCGTCTCTAAACACTTCCTGAAACGCCTCGCCGAATTCCTCTTCTGTAGACGAGCTCTGAGTCTGCTCGATTGGGCGCGGTACGATTGTTACACGGCGCGGTGTCTGATTACCGAGAGACGTCGTGTTGCTCCCCTCCTTCCATAGACGTTGATTGCCGATATATTCGCGCGGTATACCTGCAGTACGGAGGAACCGCGCAAACTGGCGACTCCCCGCCGGTCTCGCTGTTTTTCTCTCACGCATAGCGTCGTTGATTAAATCCACGATGTTGGCGTCCTGCACGACGGCTCCGCCGATACACGTAACGCCCTGTTTACTCCACGAGATGCGTGGCGAACCAGCGTTGCGCAGCCTTCCTAGTAAAAGCTTAGCCTTAGCTCTGTACTTTTGGGGCACGCTAGCGATGATGTCGTCGTCGCCATCGTCGGTGAGTGTAGGATCATGGATGCGTCTAATCTGCTTAAGGGGCTCCCGGGGGTCTGCACGGTGTTTACGGTGTCGACACCCTGCTCCTGCTGCTGCTGGTGGTGTTGGTGGTGGGCTGTATGAGGCATTGGTCGGTAGTGTTGCTGCTCCACGCTCTCCTGAGGGATTAGAACCATCTTTTTGGCAAGCTCCATCTCGATCTCTCTCGCTGTTCGTGACGTATACCCCTATCCGCCTCCCCCTATGAGTTTCGAAATAACGGTGCCTAGTATGGGTGCTAGCAGGAGAGGTAAAAAACCACCGCTCTGCACGATAAGACGTTTTCTAGTTTTGACGGCTGAACCCGGTCTGGATAAACGTCTCAACAGCGATGCGTGTTTTCGTAAGCGGCGTTTCTGCGTCGGCTTGAGAGGCACGTTACCGCGAAGAATATTCAGAGCACATTCGCATATACAGTTGACGAGTCGTGAGTCGGCCACTCGTAACAAAGCGCTACGCTGTTTGCTATCCAGATGGCAAATAGCCTTTAACACTGCAGCGTGTTTGCGCCCTATAGAGCAGCGTGCACCGGATACCATTACAACCGAATGACTGGTACGTCTCGATCGGTGTACCCTCCCTTTATACCCTTTCGCGGTACGTACACGTAGTGGAACGGGTCCGAAGGAAACACGCAAGTGCGAAAGCGGCAGTTATCGGGGGTCGACTGCTTCAAATCGAGTAGTAGATAGCCATGCGGTTGGGTCGTGGCATCGCGGTAGACTTCCTGTACGAAGCGCGGATTTTCAGGAAACACCTGTCTGGCCAGATGCTGTATCTGCGCTCTGTCGCGCGGATTTTTAAATACAACGATGTAGTTGGCGTTCAACGAGATATCGCGCTGTCTGGGACCCTGATGAAAGAGGTTCTGCGTGATAAAGATAACGCTGATGTTCTTATGATGGCTGCCTTTGGTAAAAAGGTCGACCACCGTGTTATTGGACGATTCCCTCATAAGATCGTCGATGATGACGAGTTTCGGGCGTGGGTCGTTGCCGTAATCGGTGTTCTGCGGCAGTCCCTCGTGAAACTCTATAGCGCTCCCGTACTCCCTGTACCCCTCCTGCCACTCTACATAGTGAAAGAGAACGCGCGCGAATCGCACGTCGCTCATGTCCTCGATGAACCGTAGGAATTTCTTTACGAAGAACGTCTTTCCGCAACCCGTTGGCCCACAGACCATCGACGTCCACGGGTGCTTCCACCGTGTGTCCATTATGCCAAATGAGGCTATTTGGCGGTGTTCTTTACGAATATACTGTTAAAGAGTCTGCTGGATTTTACACGCGCCCCCTTCCATCGCGGGGCCCGGCCGCGGCGGGCGCGCGACACGCGTGAGGCTCGTGACGTCGCGCGCGCGTGCTAGCTCTTATCGGTGACGTTGCTAGCCCCCTCGTCCGGGTGAGCTCATCGTGCACCTGTGAGCTAATAGTCGCCATGTATGTGTATCAGTCGCATAGCTAGCCATAGTGCACGGCTAGCATGCCCGAAGCGCCACTGAAAAAATAAATAACATGGGCGGGTTGGTGGAGCCTTCGGGAATAGATCGATAAAGAGGTTTTTTGTTTTTCAAATAAATATGTTTTATTATTGTACAGGCGATGTATATACATTTGTACATTTTTTTTTTGGTAATATTAGTTACATAAGACTGTACGGTAAAATATTGTTCAGGGTTGTATATACATTTGTACAATTTTTTGGTAATACTAGTTATATAAAGCCGTACGGTAAGGATCCGAAACGACCGTCGCGCCGCCGTTTTTGAAGTTCGGTCGGTTTACACGTTTTTGATTCGAGTCGTGTAATTACGTCGTGAAACGGCGTACGACGTATCGTGTCGTAGTGTAAAACAACAGGCTCGCTCGTCTCTCCCGTTACATAAGACCGTATCCAGTCATAATTAATGGCAAGACTCGTCGCGTGGTCGATCGTGATACCTTTGACTTTGCAGACCTCTGCGTGAGAACCGTCTGGCTTACGTACCCGGTACGCGTAAAATTTCGGGCCACCCGATACAAAAGACGTGATATAACTACCAACACCGTACGACTCCAGCTCGTCCGTTAAATCGCCTAAAAGACTGCCGAGCGGCGGCTCGTAAGCGTTATCGGCGTGACGGCCACCCGATACGTATATACACGAGTCGGTGTCGTAATATAGTACACGTCGATCTAATTTCTCGAGATAGTTATATAACTTAAGACGAGCTTGAGCCGTGGTGTACGCGGCTATAACAACGGTTGTGTACGCTGTGGGTATCACCGATTCGCTCGTACTACTCGTGTTGACGTAGAGTATTTCGTCATCTACGGGTAAAATACCCGTAATTTCGACCTCCGGGCATGTAAGCAAACTCACGAGCTTCTGACGAGTCGTTACGATTTCCGTCTTTGGTAGATTTTCGCGCTGCCCGAACTTACCCCAAAAGGAATTCAGACATAGTTTGGCGACTGCCCGCAGACCGGGATTTGATTTTATATTAGTAGGGTCTAGTCGAATACCCTCGACCCGATCGTACTCCTCTACATACAGCTTCTTAGACTCGTCGTCGCTGCACTCACGCGGCCACCCGCTAGCCTCCTGCTTAATCTTCAGGAATGTATTTATGTAATTGGCAAAGTGAGCGCCCGTTCGCGTGGCCGGATCGTACTGGGTGATCTCGTATTGCTATATTTCGTGTATCGTCGTTATTTGATATCCTTTACGTACAGCGCGTCTGACCTCGTCCACAACCCATGTCCCTTCGAATACTCTATCCTCAGGATTCTCGTGAGGACACGAGCCCTGTAGCGTTGACTCTGCACACGAACGACACAGTGCGAAAAGCAATTTACCGTGCATACGTGTCGGTAGCACTGGGTGATACAGATCTCGCGGTGGTAACACGACACTCTTAATCAGACCCTCTACGCTATCGACGCTATTGTGATCACCCGTTAGTTCGCGACAATCGTCGCCCACGTACACTCTAGGGTGCCCTACAGGGAATTTCCCTGTTTTCGATATGAAGGGGTAGAGCGAACACACATCTACGTAGTGTATCCTCTCAGACCCCTCGACTTCGTAAAAACTGACGGTATTCCCTGTACGTCCACCGAAGAAAGCATCGCGAGGTTCCAGCGGTAGTTGCGCTACCAGCGGGTTCTCATTCAATGTTCTATATAATACGGCCTGTGCTGGATCGTTTATCCAGCTATCGAATTCACACTCCCAGATTTCCGTCAATTCGTAACCGAGATATCGAATCTTATCATTCGTTGCCTGCGTTCTCTCGAAGCGCGCATCCATAGATTCGCCCGTGTGTAACCGCGTATCCCTGTTTATGCGATAGCATTTTGGGCACCCGTGCCAGAAGCAACCCTGAAACTGCAAGACGTGTCGCAGACCTCTATCGGTGTCATGGTAGTAACCGTCGACGGGCGTACCCTCCGGTAGACGGTACTCCCGAGTGCGCCCTGCGTGAACTATGGTACAACCCCAACGATGCTCCAGCGAGAGGAGCCATAACAGGGCCTTACGTGATTGTTTCTCGGAGTAACGGTATCCACCCGGTGGTAAAATGGCTATCTGCTCGTCCCGCAAAAAGTTTTTTCTAAAAACTCTCGAGCACGCTGAGGCTATGGTGGTGCTCTTCGAGAAAGGACAAACGCTATCGTGCTGGAGAAACATTGCGCGGAAAGAAACGCATGCCTGTCTGAGGATGGTGACGTCGGATCTACAGTAATCAATAAACTCTGTTCGAAAGTTAAATACGTAGCCCGCAGACCGTTGTTCGTTATACCATGCTAAGAATTGATTACGTTGGGCCGTAGGCATCGTGTCGGGTGAATAAAACTCGAGTGGTGGTAGAGGACCGATATAATGCTGATTCTCGGGAGTATTGAATAGATGCGGAAAGACACCTTTTTGTTTCAAACCAGCCGAGTCCACGAGACCGAAGGCTTTTGGCAGGGCACTCAGAGGCATGTGAAAATAATTAAGACTGTCTATGAATGTTACACGACCCGTCTTCATCATTATGATACTCGTACCACTGAGTATCAGCACCGGTGGCTTTAGAGTTTTCCGTTTACGCTTCACGATATACTTCAGTATAAACTGCGCGTCCAAACCCTTGGCGTTATGCGCCACACAGATCACTCTCTGAAACGATTTTCTTTTAGGGTCGCACGCGTAATCTACAAACTGCCTTACGGGGTCATCTTCAAAGACGTACTCGCGTACACCGCAAGACGGGCATACCATCGCGAGATCTGTATCGTTTATGCACGCTGTACACATTTGCTGAACGATACACAAGTTTGGTGTGTGGATGCGTACCGTGTCGTCACGGGGCAGCTTCTGTATCTGCTGTGTTTCAAAATCGTAAAAAATGAATAGAATATTTTTTTCCACGGGCGCCTTTTTTACCGTTCTGACGTAACACTGATGGCCTACTCTGTTAACGCTCTTGCAGACTCTGCAGTACACCTTATCGCAAGTGTTTACGCAGCGCTCTTTGAAGCGGCCTGAGACACTGTGGACAGCTGCGAACGGCCTGACATACGCTCTTTTCTTTTCCCTTCTGTTTGATAAATAGCGTGTTTATATGGTTATCGAAGCAGATTTGGCCAAAAAAGTACCTATGGCACTCGCGACAATACAGTGTGGAGAGAGCTGAATCGCAGAGCGGTTTTCCGAAACATCTAGCGCATTTGTGGGAACACTTATGCTCTGCCTCGTGCGTATAAGATCTGTTACATGGTATGCAAAAACCACGACTACCGACCGCACCCCGCATATTTAAAATAGGCTGATAATGCTGCGAATTATTATAATACAGGATGCGGAGCGTTTGCCGTGGTCTCCCTGATCCGTACGCGTTATCGACTGCTTGCGAACCATCGTATAGCGGTTTCTCGCCGCTGCCTATGCTGTCAAAATCGTAAACAACGATTACTATACCGCTCGGGGCTACGTAACTTTGAAATTTATCAATTTCTGGAATACCGCAGCCGTCCGGCGGTATGTCTATACACGCGTTTGTCACAAGTTCGAGAGCAAATTGTTTTTGTAATTTACCCCGTTGACGCCGTACCGCGTTCCATCGCTCGTGCAGCTCCCCAGAGCGCACCTCCCCGCGTTCAGCGTGTACCATCGCCACAACGAGCGACCTAGGTAGACAGAGGTTATCGTTATTCACTATGGTCAGTATAGATTTTTTCTTTACAAATTCGTGCGCTAATCGCACGCGTCCTGTACCCCGCGGTACTTCGACTATACACGACTCGATGACGAAAGACCTATCTATTTGGAATGCCTGGGCACTCTGCGCGACGGACGATATCACACCCCACACATCGTTTTCGAGAAGTTCTCGGGCCGGTCTGTACGACAGCCACGCTGCCCCGCACGCAAAACTGTCGGATTTGATCGTTAGACCTATATAGTCCCGCGCGGTACACGAGCTTGTGAGGTACGCGTGTATATCTCTGACTGCCCCGTGTAACCATGATACCGTATTTGTATCAGGGTCTTCGGGCGGCCTCCGGATAGCCATTGCTATTTCACGCCCGTCTAAACGGAACCTATTTATACGACGCGTCGTTTCGGACAGTATTGTAAATCTATATCCAGGCGGTAGCACGTCATTACTGATATCTCCGTCGCCGTCATCGTTGTCGCTCTGCGGTCGAAGAAGGGGGCCACCACCGATCTGTCGACATACCCCGTCGTCCTCTGCATCTAGCGTTTAGAAAAAAAAGTTTTTTATTTTTTACTTGTTAAACAAAAAAAAAGTGTTAAGCGCATACTGACTTATCATTCCTCGCGAGGATTAAGCATTGACCCTATGTATGAGAATAGTGCGTCTAACTGCCTTTCATCACCCCCTACATTTTTTTTAAAGTTAGCAATTTCGACAAAAAAAAAGCTAAGGAACATAACTTTATACGCTACCTTCTTCCGAGTCGTTTGGATTCTCATCATCATCAGTATCATCGAGCTCTGCTAATACTTCAGCAGCCTCGTCGGCATCCGCCGCTACGTGCACACCGTTCCTGGCAACCCAGAGTATCGGTTCTTCAGCATTGGCCTGATCAGGCGGTGGTAGCAGGTTACCCTGTACACTAGGCTCTCGACCATCGTTGTCTATATCCGTATCGAGCGAATCTACAATTTTTTATTTTTTTTTATTTTCACACAAATAAATTTTCAGCGGTTTCTGTACTTTATCATTATTACCTGGATCGTGCTCGTTTGAATCGTTGGAAACGGTGGAGCGATCTTCGACATCGTCCTGGTCGTCGTCGTCGTCGTTGTCGTCTTCGCTGGCGTCCGACGTTATAGCCGTGAATACGTCTGTAAAAATGTTTGAATAGCACAACACATTTTTTTTTTCTTTTTTTTTCGACGCTGTATGACACATACCCTGTGTGTCGTAACGTGTTTCTCCTTCTTCTTCTTCAGCAGCTTGCGTGTTCAGGGCTGTCGATGGTCCTGGCACTTTTTTAAAAAACGTATATTAGGCGTAAACTTTTTTTTAAAAGTATATGCTTTACCGTTTACGTAGTGGATCACCGCTGTGCTGGTGCTTGGCTCCGGGTAAATCTCCTCCTCCTCACGATTGAGGCATCCTAAAAGCAACCGGTCCTCCTCCTCGCGTGCGTCGTCGTTGCGAAATCGCGTCAATTCTTGTAAAATTTATTTAGTTTTTAAAAGCAGTTTATTTAAGCAATATTACCGGTAGGTGGAAAATACATACCTTCGTGGAACGCATGATCGGCTATAATAGCCCTGGTGATATGATTATCGCGCACTCCCCGTTTGTTAATACACGCTACGGCTAACGAGAGTATGTACGGGTCGTTTTTAAAATACCCTCTCTCGTGACCCCTGGCTAGCACGCGTAGAGTGCAATGGGCAAATACAGTTTTTAATCTAAGAGTTAACGTACGTAAACCAAAATATCTTAATTCTCTGCACCACGCCGGCGAGAATAATCGCGCGTTTGTAGGCGTTATCAGACGGCGGGTCTTTACAAAATCGACAATACATTCGCGAATATGCGTTACAGATGACATTTTTTTTTTAAACTGTTGATTGCTCTAAGTGATCAGTCTATCTACCGGGACGGCGTGATACGAACTAAAGCAGGGTACATCTATCCCGTGCCCATCTTACAGTCGTTGCGATATTAATTTCAAACCAGTGTCTTAAAACGTGACCATGCAAAACAGCTGATTCAGCGGTAAAAAAAAATCACGATTCTCTTAGGGCAGCGTTATCCGTCGAAAATCGGGTAAAATCGGGTAAAACGTTTCAATCGTAGCAAACAGACAAATATATATACAGAATTTATCGATCGTTCGTTCACCGATCCCGAAATACCGTGTATCCGTAATACGTGTAAAACAGTATAGAGGTGATGCATCGGTAGTTGGAGCGATCTGCTGACGCACACCGTTCCAGCCTGCATCACCATCTCTCTCTCTCCATCGCGATGTAAGGGTCAGAGACGCGTATCGTGTTACTCTGTTTTACAATCCGTAGCTACCAGAAGATCGCACCAATCTTTTACAGTATCGAACTCATCGATATCGCCACCTATGAGTTGCACGGCGATATCCTTTCCGACACGACCATCTTGCAGTAGTGTCTCGCAGCTCTCGTCGCGAAAAATTGCCATACACCGTACGTGTCGAATGTTGCGTCGGGCTGCTGTTCGCGTGTCCATTGCATAGTACCCCAAATTGTTCGATTCCTCCACGTGCTCTCCCTCCTCATCGTACACATCGTGGCTTGTATAGACATCCCACGTGTCGTCGAGTGCTTCCAGGTACGCGTAAAGGCCGCTGGGCATGCTGACCACGCTCGTTCGGCATTCCTTATATTTCAGGTGTGGTGGACCATCCCGTGTCGCCAGGGTAACGCACCCTATAAACTCTGTCAGACTGCATCGTTTCTCCAGAGCGTGTAGCGCTGTCTCGTAGGCCTGCATAGCCCTCAAACACCATAGGGTGACGCAGCTTTCGCGTAATTTCTCGAGGTGATTGAATGCCGCCAACCACGCCTGCGATTCCAGACGCATAGGTGCGTGACGCGGTAACTCCTCCGGTGTGGGCCGTTCACACCTGCTTCGTAGCATCGCTAGGGCTGACCTGATCATCGGGCGTCGATATGTGATGCGGCACTTGGGGCTACCATCGTCGGACATACGCCACTCGTCTTTTGCCAGCCACTCGTGGGTGCATACGCGCTGTGCGTAAGGGCTATCGTTACAACGCTGATCACCGATAAAACCCAGCGTCACGCTACACCGTGTGAAATCGCGGTATCCCTTGTCCAGTATAGCAGCGATAGGTAGCTCCGGTAGTATCACTGGCCTCACACCAGAGGCCCAACCCTTGCGGCAGATCATGTCAGGATTATCACCGTATAGCTCATCAGCGTCCGGGGCTCCCGGTTTCGACATGTATATCGATACTAGCGGTACACTCGTTAAATGACCTAATCGCAGCCACTCTCGTATGGTCTCTTCCTCTGGATATTGTTCGGGGTTTGCATAGCGGTAGAGGGCTCGTGTCTTCGCCCTTTGTATACGCCTATGCCGCAAAAACTCCTCGCCGTCGTAGTGCGCCATTTCTTCTTCGTACAGCTTTATAAATTTCTTTGTGCAATGTACCACTGTAGCGATTCTACTGACTTTCTCAGACTGTACATCAGTGGACGCTCGCGCGTGCCGCTGGATCATGTTAACGCTGATGTAGATGCACGCGGGAGTGACTCACTCGCTATAGGGTATCAGTATCTAGTCATCTCTGATACATCCTACGGTATCAGCAGAATACTCTGTCAAGGCCATGTACTCTTTGTCGGCTGTATCCTGTGAATACAGTGTGTGGCGGAGGCTGTGGTGGTGGGGGTATATGTTCAATGATATTTCGATGATCCGTTTTTTAGATGCCGCCTTAGGCAGTACTGCTCAGACACCCGTACTGATCGTATACTATCGCTTCCTACAATCACCATGTACAAGAAGCAAGTACTGCTGTCCACTGTGTACGGGTTAAACCGCCCGTTTTCGAAACAAATAATTACCGGCTTCTCTTTAAATCGATCGGGAGGCTTGTCGCCTGTAATACGCCTCGTTAATCAAGATTATTCCGGTGTGGAGTTTGAACCTAGCGAGTGGGGTATCGTCGCCGAACAGTTCCCCGTCATCGACAAGTTCTTCGTCGCCGAGGACAACATGAAGGAAGTACCTGAGACTTTTAACACACCTATTGCCACGCCCGCTCACGAAATAATCTTCACGTACTCGTATGGCGAGCGGGCCATTATTTTCAAACCATCTGTACCGCTATCTACGAGTAGCGACGACTCAGGCGTTAAAAGAGCTAGAGCGTACACACCCATGGTCGTAATGAAGAGGGTGTTTTACCTAAATCTCCAAAGGGTCTTGCGCTGCGTGACCGTCCAAATAAGCAGACTACGCGAGATCACCGACAGCGCTAACAGCTGCAAAGACACGCTGATTGCAGAGCTCGATCGCCGCGGGGATGACCCCTCCAGGGCCAACATATTCACCGATCTTCGGCTGGTTTTGGAAAAGAAAGGCCTGTGGTCGCCGGCTCTTTATGAGATATTGGTGGAGCTACTCTCCCTGTATAACCACGAGTACCTCTCCTTCGTGCGGAGCGCCACGGCTGTCCAGGATGGCCATGCTTAAGGACTTAATAAATATATTCTCTTAATAAATATGTACAGCCACTGTTTCTTGCAATATACAATATATATTTTAAAAAAACCTATTTTTTTTATTTCCTTGTCTCCTTCACCTCCATCTTCCCATATCTTGTCAATGACGGTAGCGGGTGGGAGAGAGATTAGAATGTGTGCATTTAGAGCATTGTTTCTACGAGCTACAAGTGGGGGTAAGCTGGAGCGCTTCATCCGCCTCGCCTCGGCTCAGCCGCTCGACTCCGGGTTAGAACAGTAAAAGCAGACATAATGGGTCGTCGTGGTGCTATTCGCTTGACAGTGAGTGTAGTGTCCTCTAAGTGTCTATTAATATACAGCCTAAATATTGCAAAGAAGTTTCATTATACAACGTATTGTTTATTTATTATAGCTCAAAGGCTACATCTCAATAAAAGACATGTTGGAGAAGAGGAGCCAGCGCCGTGCTCGGAGGGGGGCACTCAACGGCTGGCTCCTCTTCGAGGAGCTCGATTGGGAGGACACAGACATTTTTGGGCTGAGGCCACTCTTCGGTCTCGCTGAAATCCGGTATTACAATTGGTGCGTATTAATCGCTTCTATATATGGAACACCCTGTACGTGTGTGTCGCACCTGGGTAGTAATATTATTGTTTATTTTTTTTGCAGGGACTCGGACTATGACTCCGGGGACGATTACTAAGTTTTTTGTTTTTTTTTATATTTTATATTTTAAATTTTTGTATATTTTTATCATTTTTATAATTATGTGTTTTGTTTAGTAATAGTAATATATGATACCTGTTTTAAAATTTCTATATTTTGTGTTTTTATATTTTTCCCTTCTCATAATAAATTTTATATATTAAAATTAAGCAAGTTGTGTTTTATTTCAAACGCCTTATGTCCCACCTATTAATCCCGGTATTAGTACTTAAAACAGGTAGCCATTCAATAATTAAAAGTATCGAAAAAATAAACGGCAATGCATACGATACCTCTATATTATAAGGTTATTATTTACAAAAAACAGCTGTGTTCTACTCTGCCGTGTTACCTGCCTTAGGGTAATTAAAATATTACCGACCGGTGGTCCGTGCATAGTTACCGGCCGCGATAGGCCCCTGGGGGCATGCAACGCCGCTGCTACTGAGTTTCGGGTCTTAGGACCGGGACTGCGTGGTGGGGATTCACCACAGTGTCGCAGGTGGAGGGGAGCGCTGAGTACATGGGCGAGGGGGTGGCGCCATAGTGCAGCGCGGGGGACCGCAGCGCGGTGCACTCTATGACTCATAGGGGCAGTGGTGGGGGTTTGTTGTGACGGCCAATGGTGGTGTGTATCTACTAACGTGCAACCTGTATCGTGCAAATACTATTATCTGCAGTGCTGCACATCCCAATGTTGTCCATCCGTACGTTCTAACGATATTTTCAAATTCGTGAATCTTTGGAATATTTTTTCACTTCACATCCCCCCCCCCTAACGGTTGCTAGGCGAACCCTACACATAGTTTAGATTACTAACCATGAAAAAGTATTAATAAGGGACTGCACGAATTTTGAGTTGTCAGGCACGGACTGAACATGCACAATGCAAATGAAGGCGTCAAAATTGATGCTGGGGCAAAGAATAGGCAAAGAATTTACGTAAAGAATAGGCAATTAACATTTCATGCTTTGTGTTACACGTGTTTATTATACAATTGATAATGGTACTAATAAGTTCGGTTATATAAAACATGGAATAGTCCTTTTATGTACCACTACATATATAATCTCTATTTTTTAATATATATCATTTAGCAGAATATACATATAAAAAAAACACTTGAATTTGGACTCGAGTTCATAATGTAGAGCTATGTATTGTGACGTTAATTTTTAACGCCACAAAAGTCTCGATGTGGTACTCGCGTGCTCTTGATCACGGGACGCAGTACCGTCCCTCGGGAGAGATAATATCCGACTGTACCGGCCAAGAACTCCAGGGTCCCGATTAATAAAAATAAGGAGATTAGACTAATTGTTTTTGTATACGATAACTTTCATGCGATACGCCGAGCCAACTTAACGCCGAGGAAACAACCAGCAGAGAGAAGTCATCCTCTCTAGTATCGTTGGAGGAAAGCAGCCGAAGGTTACGCCAGGGAGCGTGGAAGAACGCCAACGTCAGCAGGTGCCTCCACCCCGTTACGCCCGGTCCCGAATAAAGTAGGGAGCCGAAGTGGAGAGAACATCGCCATGGACTACGTCACGTCTCGTCAGCCCCGGTACTGGTGCCCAGCTAAAGGCACCCGTATCGAAGAGGGAGCTCAGGGAGCTACCCTAGGCCGAGGGATCGCGACCTCCGCCACTGCAGCGTCCCGTCAACCCAGGACCGGACTGCAGCATCTACCCGTCACTACCTGGACGCCAAGAAGATACGGCAAGAAGCCCCGTCGAGCGTCCGCACGTTCCGAGTCTCGCGAAAAGGCGACGTACGCCCTTGTATCGCGCGTAGACTTTAAGGGAACATAGAATTTCCGTACCATCCTTCCCAGTATCGTAATTATACGATCCGTTGGAGGCTCTGGTTAAATATCTACTCTAGTAAGGAGCATCTCGCGTCGGGTAGTTAACGAATTATTTTTGTAGAATCAATACTTATCGAATTAGTTCATAGGCATGTTTTGAATATTTGCGCGTAAGCCCTGATTGGTTGCCATAATCCGCGTAGGCAATTGGCCCATTGGGCCCAACTAGACTTACCGCGAGGGAGCTAGCCCCGACCGGTAAGGCGACGAACCCCTCGAGCGTCATTCTTGCGTTGACAGCCGTCTTGGCCGGTGGTTCCGTTTTAAGTGGTCCAGTACCAAAGAAGACCGTATCGTTTGTTCCAGTACTTGTATCGTTCACGGTAAGCGTCTCGACGCCCGAAAGGACGAAATCTTTAGTACTCTGTGCCTCGTAGCTATCAGTCTTTATAGTCTCGTAATTATCCTCCCGGTTTCGACTGAGGAGACGTTCGCGTTTCGCCAGAGGAAAAGATTCCGTGCCTTAGCGTGAACTTTTATATTCTCTCGTATTAAGTGTGTTTATTCTCCACGTTCTCGGTGACCCTGGATCGTGCTCGTAAGAACTCATGAACTATGCTTCCCGTACGTTCATGAAATTGAAATTTGAATAATTATTTCGCGACCTTATCTCGAACCTGTTTCTTTTAGCTATTATCTTTTGTATTTTGTACAGCCTTTTACGCTCTCGACTCTGTATCCTTCTGTGTGAAATCTTCCTACTCGCGTGTTACCAATATTCGACAGTTCTGATTATCAATATCGGCGGGGAACCTTACCCCGTCTGCCATTCGTCTGTCTCGCTCGCGCGCTGCGTGAATAGGGCAGAACGTGTCGTGAATTCACGGCCGCGAACCGCTTACTTTCTGCGTTTCTATTATAACCAAGAACTGTATCGCGAGGGCCCATCGTTGTCTCGAGCCCTGTAGGTCACGGGATTATAGCGTATCGTAGGCCGAATTATTTATCTTTCTTTCACGTGTCTCGCAAGGACCTTTTGTATAGCGTGTAAATTTTGTCGTATCGTATTTTGTTCGCGTGTCCCGTATAGGACCTCGTCTTGCGCGACTCCGTATTACTAATTATTTATTTTCGCCATTGTTTCTTTGAATTGTTCATTGTTGATTTACTAAGTCCCCAATAAAAGGGCCCATTGTTATATGTTACTGCATATCTCGCGGTTTCTCAATCTTGCTTTCTTTACCATCTGTGCGTTCCCCGCCCCTCTACCATACCTTTCCGTTTCTCTCCTACTAGCCGGAGTCCTCTTAATTTTTCTCGGGAGTTTCGTTTGTTCCGTGACGCAACGTTGCGTCTGGCGCCCATTTGGCTTTTCTTACAGAACGAATTTCCTCCTTGCGTTTTCCCGGGGAAAATTTTAGTCTCGTCCCTTATATTTGTGGTGCGATCAGATCGTCTTGCTACGAGGCGGTTTGAGGGAAAAAATAACGTCACAGTATACATATGTATACAGGTTGTTTTCTCGGTCCTGATAAGTAACCTTTCATAAATATATATATTGTGACCGGAATTTCGGAAATTCAGTCACAAAGTTTGCTAGGAGTAGGGAAAAGACACCATCCACCTGCAACGATCCTCCAAACGTCGGTTACCCGACATTCCAAAGACAGCTTTGCTTGTCTCGCTTATCGTTTAGGCACTCTGTTTCCGTCTATCGTCCTTTCTGCTTATTTCTGTTTCGCTTTTCTGCTTTTTTTTGTTTTTATTTTTATTTTCGAGCTTTCCTATTCGCACTCGCCTACCCTCTTTACCGTCCTGGGCAAATCTACGTCTGCACTACGAGCACGAAGCTGACCGCCAAAGAGAGTTCCTGAGCTACCGGACGAGCGCTCGACAGAGGCTGGACCAATCTGCTGTCCGTTCCGGAGGACTTCCGTGGAGCCAGAGAGACCCGGGATGGGATCCCTCTACTACTTCTGCCGGCCGCCCATACGGACCGCAAAAAAGGGCCTTCGCCACTCGTGCCGCCGATAGGAGGAAAGGATGGTCCCCTATCGTGCCGCCAGTCGCCGAACGTTCCCTAGCGTTCCCGTTATCAGTGGCCCCCGGAGAAGAAACCAGGGCATACTCTTCGCCGGATCCTGCTGCTCGCACCGAGGACTCACGATCGGCCGCACCAAGGATTCCCGCGCTCAGTTCGGCCCTCTCCGCCTATCTTCGGACTCGAGCCGCCTAATGCTTCGTCTCTGGCTACCGTCAAGCGTTAGATTACCTATTTTGTATTATTATATTTTGCTATCGCTCTACCGTGCGAATAAGGAATTATTAATTTAGGAGGGGGGCCCCTAGGGCTCTTCCTCTAGCGACGAATTCCGGCTCGTTCACTTACGTTTGGAGCATCTTAGCCTGATGTTGATTTTTGACAAAGTAATTCGAAGTGAACAAAGGCGAGCCGGATTGGACTGATTGCGATTAACGATTTATCGAGATTATAAAAGATTGAAGGAAGGAAGGAAGGAAGGAAGGAAGTTTGAGGACTCGCCTTCTTTTCCCGATTTCGTCTCGTATATAGTTGGTGAGCTCCTTTCGTTACCGTTATTGTGGAGATTTTTGTGCATTTAATTGAAGTAATACCGTCTAGGCCTTTTGTCTCGACGGCACATTTTCTCGCTTACCGGGACTGAATGTCGTTCCAGTCCCTCTAAGTAAAAGGACGATAGTGCCGGATACCGTCATCTTAGTTAGGTTTTTCGTTTATTATCGTAGAGTATCTTTCCTATCGAATATATTGTAATTAATTTCGTTCTATCGTAATTGAGTGCTTTGGAATTGTCGAATATTTTATAAGTTGCCGATTATCTTCTCGATCACGTGGAAACACCTAGGGCCCCGGCGTCCCCGGCTTGGCCGTTTCCCGTTGAGTCTTTCTAGTTGCTTTGATTAAATATCTTTTGGCTTTTCTATCTTTTCCGGCGTTATAAGTCGCTTTAGTATATTGACTTTTGGACTCTAGATAATTCTTTTATCGGCCGTATATTATTTATGTATTTTTCACTGTCGTTATAAGGAATGGCTCCCTCCTCTCGATTTACTTAATATTTCAATTTTGGAGAAATTCGTAATTAACGTCTTATTGTAATATTTTCCCGGTACCTTACGCTGCTGGTTGAGCGTAGAGTCACCTTTTTTTTGTGCGTACTCGCCTAATGCGAGGCTAAAGGACGTACTGACTATCAGTGGCGTACCTACTATTAATTTAACTTTTCCGCGTGTAATGTTCTTGTGCTAATTTTCTGAGAGCGTGCCATTTCTTGTGACTATTGTATATTGCGTGTGCTATTTATGTTAATTTATTTGCGTGCATTTTATACCTGTGTTCCTCGCCACAATTATATCGCTTACTATCTGACTCTTTCCGATTGTCGGGAAATTTCGCGAGTGAATTTGTTCTGTGTTTTCGTACCGATGCGGAGTTAAACCTTTATTCTCGCGTGTATTTCGTAATCGCGGATTTATTGAAACATTGTCGAGAATATCTTTTGCGTCGGCGCGGATTCGTCCCGCTGCCGTATCGTTTCGCCAAAGGGCCGTAGTCCCTCGTAGTTCCGCGTTTCGTATTTAAGAATTTTAGTTTATATAGAATCCCTCAAGAACCTCTTACTTTGTATTAGTATTCTAAGGATTTTGTGCTATGATTTCGCTTTCGCACCTTAGTGGATCTTACTAACGCTTTACTTTATCTTTTCTGCTTTTCTCACGCTGTAGCTTTCTGTATGGCTTGCATGCCGCTTTCTTGACTTTATTTAATATAGCTTCGGTGCGTTAACCTTACTGATTTTTCTCTGCTATCTTTCTTTTACCTATTCTTTTATCGCATGCCTATTCCTTCTCCAGTCTAGCCTCTTGAACGCCACGACGCTCTCCCAGGTGAGCTAGCCTCCGAACCGGGTATATTTCTGGAGTTCTCGTCGACCGCTTGATTCTCTCTCTCTCACGCCTCTGTTTCGACTTTTCTTCGCGCTTCCTTCTCCTATCTTGGCGGTATCGCCGTTTTCGTGTCTCGTTCGTTTTCCCTATTTGGCGGTGTCGCCGTTTGTGAATCTGTCTCTTCACGTTATTGGCGGAGTCGCCGTTTACTTATATTTCTCTTTTCTCTCTTGGCGGTGTCGCCGTTTATCGATCTTTCTCTTTTCTTTCTTTGCGGAGTCGCCGTTTCTCGAGCTTTCTTCTTTCTATCTTGGCGGCGTCGCCGTTTATCGATCTTTCTCTTTTCTCTCTTGGCGGTGTCGCCGTTTATCGATCTTTCTCTTTTCTTTCTTGGCGGAGTCGCCGTTTATCGAGCTTTCTTTCTTCTATCTTGGCGGAGTCGCCGTTTATTCTTAGTTCCCTTTCTGTCTTGGCGGAGTCGCCGTTCCTACCGTTTCACTCCTCTTCCCTTGGCGGTGTCGCCTTCCCGGTTTCCTTCTCCTTTTCGTGGTTCCGAGTTTTCCCGCGTCTTCCTAAAGATTTCTACGATCTCGAGTGCTCTGCACTCGCGGTGTTCTCCCCGGAGATCACCTGGCGCCCAACCCTATCTAGTCTGTCGTGTATCGGATCTTTGGAATATCGGAATTTATAGAGAGAGGATCCTACGGCGTTTTGTGTACGGTTCCCTATTTTCCGAATACCGGTTATCGTCTATCTACTTTCGGATCGAGATTTTGTTTTGGGGAATAACGTCGCAATATATATATATATATATATATATTGTGACGTGAATTTTGGACAATCCACGCCACAAACGACCCGCAAGTGTAGGGATATAGGATTTAACTGTTTAACGCTCCAAACGTCAGTCCTAGGTTAAGACGCACAGATTCCTTTAGTATTAAGTAACCAGCCTGTCGTCCGCTTTAATGTTTCTTTGCTTGGTTTTATTTGCCTACTGCTTGCTTTCTTTTTCTTTTTCTTTCTTTGGATATTGTATGACGCTTTGGTGAGATTCATTGGTGTAAGAGCTGGTGGACCGAGGACGAACGACGGGGGAAGGGAGGAAAGAGGCGCTGATTTTGGTGACCCTTGTGGACCGACTGCCGCCGCTGCACGAGGAGTGGATGCTGCACCTACGGAACCCCGCGAGTCCAGAGTACCCGGGATGGGGCTCAAGCTTTCGTCTGCCGGTCGTCCAGCTGGGACGCCCTACGATCGACGCCGCCCTCGCCGCCGACCAGGAGTTGACGTGTCCTCCTCGTCCTGCCGCGAGGCCGCGAGAATATCTACGGCGGGCTCAGGCCAAGGTACCGCCGGAGACAGGGAGGGAGAGCAGCCAGCACCGCGGACTCCCGCGCTCCCTGGCCTACAAACGGACCGCAGCACCCGAAGACTCCCGAACGTGCCGCCGACAGCTTCGGTCAACTTCGTGACTAGCGATGATCCTCACCGCAAAAATCTCCTTAAGGAATTTATACGTTTGAAGTTCGATATATTGTCACGGTTCCGCCAGCGCCGAAATAATGTAAATAGTGGGGGTCAAGAGGTCTCGAGCTCAGTGAAATTCAACTAGTACTTCACTTACGTTTGGAGCTTCTTAGCCAGTGGTTGTATCCTAGGGCCAGTAGTAAGCATAGGCGAGCGATAGGAAAACGAATATCGAGAGAAATTAGAGAAGGAAGGAAGGAAGGAAGGAAGGAGGGACGGAAGCCCTTCTGGCCCTTTCGAGATCCTTAGACGGACGATTCGTTGCCGCTACTAGATTTGGTGAGACCCTTGACTACCACTATAAAATTGGCGAAATAATTTCTTTGTGTTAGTGAAAAAGATACCGCCTAGGCCTTCTGCCTCAGCGGACGTATCTCCGATTTTGAGAGTCCCGATGTGAATGTCTTTCCGCATCGGGCTAGCAAAAAGGACGATAGTGCTGGGATTTGCGAATTAGTGGTATTTCGATAATTTACTGTTTGTTGGATTTTTGCCGCATGAGGCCCTAACGTAAGCTTTATAATGGAATCTGTCTTTGAAATAAGTTTCTTCTATAATCGAGTCCTGTAATAACGCTGTGCGCTTTTGGCGATATTTTACATTATAATTTATTAATAGCTCGCATCTTCTAGTTGCTGTTTATCGCTTATAGATTTGTCAAATTCTTTAATGGTTGGAGAATATTGAGGAAAATAGTATAAATCCATTGTCCGCGAGATACACGCTCGACCTCACGGCGACCGCGTGTGTTTTCGCCGGCCGATTTTGCCGTTCCTTCCGAACACGGTCGATTAATACGCACCAGCAATATCGTAAAATAAATTTATTACATGCAGGAGAGCTTGAAACCGGCAACTATAGGATGCTTTTAGTGATAATTATTATATTTTATGCTCTCGCTATTTATGTGATTTCTTGGTGTTATCTATGCTGTATTGTATATTTGTCGCGTGCTTTTCTGTTACTCTTCGACTCTCCGCGTTTTGCGATGGACTCTTTCCTATTCGCGTAAAGCTCTGTTAAAATCTAGAGAATTGTAGTAACGGTTGCGTCGGAATCTTTGTTCAAGGTTCTTATTTATTCGTGTGTCCTTTCGCGCCCGTTATTCGTAGTATTTATTTAGTGCGAAAAATAATCTAAAATCGGATTACTAGGGACGGCCCTGTGCCGCGAGCGCGTCACGAGCCTCACCGCTCCCCGCGAATCCACGCTTAGCCCGCGCCTACGAACTCGCCGAGCTCGCCGCTCACGCGTGCGCCGTCAACCGCGCGATAGCCGCCGTGCTACGCTAGGCGAAAAGCCGTAGATCTTTGTACGCTTAACATAGCGGATTTCTGAGAGGATTGTTTAATATTATTTGTCCGACTGATGTTCGTGGATTCGTTCCGCATTATTAGCGTCTTTTGCGTTAATCTTTCCGCGTTAGTTTAAGTAACTTCTTTAGTGTAATCCTTCCGCGTTTCAGTAAAATTCATTAGAGCGTGTTATTTAATTTGGCGAACTTTGTATGCGTAGACTCCGTAAACTTTGCATTTGGGAATTATATAGAGTCATCCTCGTGAAGTTCAACTGATGTAATTATTTAGTAGATTTTCTTACTTATGTTCCTGCGTTTGCTTGTAATTCTATGGCTTGCTTATCTCTACTTACGCTTTTCTTTCCGCATATATGTTATAGTAATTTCCTTAGATTAACTTCACTTTAGTTTATATAGAATCATTTTTCTTGGCTTTGTTAATTTAGTATACGACTTTTGGTATTTTGAATTGATTTGCTCTGCACCGCTCTGGTTTAATACTTTATCTTGCCGCATGTTTCTTACTCATATGAAGTGTCTTTTGGCTACATTTTCTAATTGCTTCTGATGACGTATTCTAAAATATAGCTCTGGTGCGTTAACTTGTTATTTGTGCTTTTCCTACTTTAAATTGCTATACCGCTGTTCCCTGCCTGAACGCCACGACGCTTCCGTCTAGCTAGCCACCGGACAGGGCATTTGGTGACTTTTGTTTAGCGACTCTCTCTCCTCCGCTGCTTAGTGGACATCTTACGGATCGGCCGTTGTCCCTTGGTGCATCTCGTAGTGAGATTAGGTTAGTGACTTTGTGAACGGGAGGCGCGTCTTAGGACCGTTGGCGTCGCCCCCGGATCCGTTAGAATTTTGGTGATACCTTTGAGAGCGAGAGGCCCGTCTTAGGTTGTTGGCGTGGTCCTCGTGTCCGTTATATTAGTGTTTAGTTTTAGTGTAACCCGGCCGATTCCGAATTGGGTAAAATTTAATTAGTGACAAAGAGAGTGCGTTGCACTCGTGGTACTCCCGCGAGGGATACCTGGCGCCCAACCCGTGAATTCGTGTTGGTGATAGGAGGCAGAGAGAGAGGACCATTGCGGGTCGTTTTTGCTGGCGTAAAATATATTGGATCCTTCGGGGAAAGTTTTGTTTCGTACGTCGCAAAATTTGGCGCCCAACGTGGGGCCCGAGTAAGGAGTTTTTTTTTGGTAGTTTTACGTCGCAAAATTTGGCGCCCAACGTGGGGCTCGAAGGCTTATGGGACAGACTTTGTGATTTAATGATAATTAGTGTTGTTTTTCAAATCGATTAATATCATTCTTCTTAGTTTCAATTTCTTTGTGAGTCTTTAGTGATATATTGGTAAAATTCGTGGGAAATACTTTCTTGGTGATTTTTGGGAATAATTTGGGATCATTTTTGGAAAACCTCACTTACAATTATTGGATGTAGTTTATTTTGCGTTACTGGAATTTTGTTTTGAAGAATATTTCTTCACGCACCTACGAGCTAGTAATTAATCCTTTGTTTTCGTGCTTAACTTCAAGGATTCGTGAGTTTCGATCTTCTATTGTAATATCACGTAGGCCAAGCGACCTACGGGTCTTATCGCTAATCTGTTTGTTGTTGCCTTAGTTATTCGAGACCTTTAAGATCAGTCTTCTTCATACTGAATAATTATACGAACAGACTTATGTATCTTTCACTTATACTATCCAGCCAAAATATTTACGCTTATTCGTTGGATCTTGGACATCCTTGATTCCAACCTCTACTGCCGCATCGCTATTTCGTGTATATTTCTTTTTATTTAATTTTGTACTGATTAATTTGCCGCTTTATAACTTCGAGGAACATTCCGGGAATAACACCTCTTCGGGTAACGATTCATGTCTGAACCGTATGAACCACAAGCTTGGGTACGATCGTTGACACCTCGATCCTTAGGATATTTAATAGCCCGCTTTAATTTAGATTCATCCGGTTCCGCGTTCGAGCAAAGGGCGCGCTTGATAGATTTCTTGTCGAACACCGACTTTTACGCGAGCACCTTGGCGATGTCTGAGCCCGAAGTACTAGATACCGCCACAGGGGGGCGAACCGAACTCGTTACCCCAGGGGATCCTCGCGTAGCCAATGAGGAGGAGACGACTCGTAGGGCCGTTTCTCCGGAAATACAAGGAAGGAATTATTCGTCGTATATGCCGACTCAAACTACCGCCTTACCACCGGGCGTAACGGAACGTAGACATACCTCGCGACGTCACGACATCGACAATCCCTATGGTCGTAATGCCTGGGACGTGGTTAGCAAATGGAACATTCGTTTCAACGGGAAGGTAGATTCTAATGCCGAGGAATTCTTAATGAGAATAGACGACTGTCGCTCAAGATCTAACTTAACCGATGAGGATTTACTTTTCTGCTTGCCGTTCATGCTCATAGATGAGGCCGTCCCATGGTTCCGCCTTAGATCGCGTAATTGGGCTCGATGGTCCCAATTCCAAACGGACTTTAGGCGTAGGTATTGCCGCGAAGATTATCAAGACCGTCTCCGCGAAGAAGCGCGTAGGAGAATTCAGGGTCCGAAAGAAAGCGCGATGGCATATATTACCGCTATCCGAGCCTTGTTCGATAGAATTAGTCCCCCATTTTCGGAATCGGAAGAACGACGCCTTGCGCACTCGGGATTAAACGATGAATACCGCCAATACATCAGGCCGTTTGATTATTTAGACCTCGACGATTTAGAACGATTAATACGCGAATATGACACCATCGTAGGTAACCAACGACGCGACTTACCGCCGGTACCATTAGACCAATGTGTAGCACCCGACCTTGCCTATCAAGGCCCGAAAGCTCCTCTACGACGAGGAAATAGGTCGGCCGTATCCGCCGTTGAGGATGCCGAAGCCACGGTAGAAGAGGATGTGGCCGCGATAAATCCAACTCGAAACAATCGCGGAAAAAGGAACGCCGACAATTCGGGTACTAAAACTCCTTCGAACTCCACTCAACTTCCAACGGCAGGAGCGGAAAATCGTCAGTCGACGTCGAACGAAAATGTTCCCTCCGCCGCCGCCTTAACCACCACCACTAATTCCTTTTCTTACCCTTCTGGTTATCCTAATATGCCGCTTCCCGGCTTCCCGTATGGATATCCTCCATATTATCCGCCTATGTCACCTTATGGGTATCCATATCCACCGTTTCCAGGATATCCCGAGTCTGGCCATTCACGAGCTCCGCTCAGAACTGCTCGACCATTCCGAAATTATAATCAGGCCAATAGTAATCAACCGCGTTCAGGTGCTCCTGCACCAAACCCAGTAGCCACGGCTGCCGCGACAGCCGCGACCACCGAGGAAATAGCTGCCGCGAGTGCGACTCAACCACCCACCACACCACGAGCTCCGCTCAAGTGTTGGAACTGCAACGAACCGGGACATGTAGCTCGCGAATGCACTGCCGCCCGACAAGTACACTGCTACGGATGTGGCAACCCGGGAGTGACCGTAGCAAGATGCCCTAAATGCCAGGGAAACGCCTAAGGGGGCAGTCGCAGACGGTCCAACCGCCTACCCCCTCGTGTAACCAGTTAGATTCTGATTCGTCTGATTATGCCGCGGAGCTCACAGTAGAAGCGTGCGATCCCATATTTAGCACGCGCTCGGAAGACCGCCTTTATTTGACCATCAGAGTCAAGGACCGACCTATTATAGCCCTAGTTGACTCGGGCTCAACAAGAACTTATTTAGGCCCGGAAGGTATTCGATTAATTAAAGATCTAAACTGTTCCATCTTAGAGACTCCCGCGAGCGTAGTTATATATGCTGACGGTTCGAGGGGAAAAGCTGACGGAGAAATCGAGTTGCCTGTTACTTTGCGAGACAAAACGGAAAACACTAAACTCCGACTGTTACCTAAGCTAAATGTACCTTGTTTATTAGGCCTCGATTTTATTAAACAATTCGGAATCACCATAGACTTTGCGAAGTGCACATGGTGCTTTAGTGATCGTTCCGCAGTTTCGTCCCGCAATATAGAATCAAATTCCCGCGATAATGACTTATGGCCTACCGAGTTATTTAATTTTGATACCTCTTCAGGAAATGAAATTTTGAATTCAGTTAGTGCTCCTGATTTTTGTGCTGGTATTTCCGCGTTAACTCCCTCGGAATCGGATAGCCTTAAAGAATTTTTGGCACAACATCTACCACCTCCCACCGAAAATCCAGGTCTAACAGATTTAACCGAGCATGTCATAGACGTACAGGGAAACCGTGCGATCAAACAACGTTATTATCCGGTATCACCGAAGGTATTAGAGGCGATACATGTCGAGGTAGATCAAATGTTAGCTTCGGGAGTGATTGAACCTTCAAACAGCGATTGGTCAAGTCCGATCGTAATGATTAAAAAGCCGAGTGGAAAATATAGATTTTGTTTAGATTTTAGAAAAGTTAATGAGGTTACGAAAAAGGACGCGTATCCCTTGCCCTATATGTCAAGTATATTAGATAAATTGCGATCCGCGAAGTATATTTCCACCTTAGATTTGAGCCAAGCGTACTTTCAAATCCCGTTAGAAGAAAAAAGTAAAGAGATCACTGCTTTTACAGTTCCGGGAAAAGGTCTCTTTCAATTTCGTAGAATGCCATACGGGTTGACCAATGCACCGGCTACCTTCCAGCGCCTAGTCGATCGGCTGGTAGGGCCCGCGATGGAGCCGAATGTATTTTCATACCTGGACGATATTATTATCGTGACGACCACCTTTAAAGATCATTTAATATGGCTTAAGAAAGTACTTGACATCATTTCAGACGCAGGACTGACTATTAACGCCGAAAAGTGCGAATTCTGCCGCCCACAGGTTCGATACCTCGGCTTCGTGGTTAATGCAGACGGTCTGCAGGTAGATGCCGATAAAATTCAGCCAATAATTGACTATCCCGCACCTCAAAACCTTAAACAACTTCGGAGGTTGTTAGGAATGGCGTCTTGGTACCGAAGGTTTATTTTTGATTTTGCCTCAGTTGCTGCGCCATTAAACCTCTTGTTGAAAAAAGGGAAAGAGTGGGTTTGGGGAGATGATCAAGAGAAGGCCTTTCGAAGAATTAAAGTAGCTCTATCGACAGCACCGACTCTCGCGTGTCCTGATTTCACCATCCCGTTTACACTTCAAACAGACGCGAGCGATATAGGGTTAGGCGTAGTGCTAACACAAGTCCAGGATAACATTGAGCACGTAATAGCTTATGCTAGTAGAACTCTTAACGATGCCGAGAAGAAATATTCCGCCACAGAAAAAGAATGTTTAGCAGTTATATGGGGAATTAAGAAGTTCCGATGTTATTTAGAGGGGTATTCGTTTACCGTCATCACTGATCACAGCAGTTTACGTTGGCTACACAATGTGAAAAATCCAACGGGACGTTTAGCCAGATGGGCGTTAGAGCTTCTTGAGTACGATTACGTGATAATACACCGTAAAGGCGCCTTACACCAAGTGCCTGATGCTCTTTCGAGGATGTATGAATCCGATTTGGCCGCGATTGAAACGACTCCCGCGCTTAGTCAACCGGTAGATGAATGGTACGAGAAACGATATAACCTGGTACGAGAACACCCGCGACGGTTTCCTGCATGGAAAATACAGGACGACCGCTTGTACCATTATCGACCTTCTTCCGCATATAACGATATTATTACCGATTTAAACGCTTGGAAATTAGTTGTTTCACTTCCGCTTAGAACAAACATCATTAGCGAAGCTCATGCCGATCCGCAAGGAGGACACTTAGGTATTGAGAAAACGTATTGCCGCGCCGCGCGTTCGTATTATTGGCCGACCATGCATGCCGACATCGTGAAATACATCCGAACGTGCGACAGATGTCAAAGGTGCAAGCCTGAACAAGCACTTCCATCCGGCTTAATGGGCAATCGGGTAGTAGAAACTCCTTGGACGGTAGTTGCTTCCGATATTATGGGACCGTTCCCGACCAGTAAATCCGGTCATGCTTACATCTTAGTGTTCGAAGATCTGTTTACACGATGGATCGAGTGCCGCCCGATTAAGAAAGCGAATGGGAAGGAAATTTGTGCCGCGTTCGAGGAACTCGTACTCGCCAGATGGGGATGTCCCCAAGTATTATTAACTGATAATGGGACCGAATTCGTAGGATCGGCTGTTAAAGAAATGACATCTAAGTATGGAATCTTCCATAGTACGACGCCGCCCTACCACGCGCAAGCAAATCCAGTAGAACGCATTAATAGAGTATTAAAGACCATGATCGTTGCCTACCTAGAAACCGACCATCGCGAATGGAATAAGCATCTACACGATTTTACCTTCGCGATTAATACTTCCACCCACTCGACTACTAGGTTTACGCCAGCTTTCCTAAATTTCGGACGCGAACTCGAGCCAAGTAATTCCGCGAAAAGGAGACTAGAACAGCCGGTCACGATAGACCCTCAAGCTCCGGAAAACTGGGCCGACCGACTAAAAAGATTAGAACTTATCCGGGATCTAGTGCGTAAAAATATCGACGCTGCGAATTCCCGCCAAGCCCGATACTATAACCGAAAGCATCGAGAGAAGACCTTAGTCGTCGGAGATCTAGTGCTTAGAAAGCAGACCGTCTTTTCTTCGGCAGCCCAAGGCGTTTCCGCGAAATTAGCGCCTAAGTTCGCAGGACCGTATTCTATCGCTAAAATTCTATCACCCACGGTATACGAATTAGCCGACGCGACCGGAAAAATAATAGGAAAGAGTCACATCAAAAATCTAAAGACGTATCATCCTCTTTCGGACACTAATAACGATCAAGATACACCACCGCCCGCTGTGTAACCTTACTTGGCTGCCTACCTTACTAAGATCCGCATGTGCATGTCTCTTTCTTTTTTTTTGCACCGTTCTTTCCGCTTTTCTTTTCCATTTCATCACTTTTCCGCCGTGGCACTTGTTGGGGTCCACCTGACCTTCCATAATGCCTTCCGCTGTGTCTGCCTTAAAACTTCTTTTTGTGTTTTCTTGGGTTCCCTTTTTCGGCTCCGGTCCGCAATGGCCCGGCCCAAAATGATGTGTACGGAGAAAATCCCCAATTTTCTGTTCGACTAGAGCCCTGTACTTGATTTTCTTGTATCCTCCTCTTACGGAATCCCCTAGAAATAAATCTTGTTCGTTGCTTCGGCTAATTCTGTTGCTATCTATTTCACGCTAACCTACTGTCTATGCCGCATCCTTTTGGGCCGTTGATGTATTGACCTATTGACGTTTTGAGTGTCCTGTATTGTTGAATATTTAGCGAGCAATTATTTCTTTATTTTTAGTTAATTGGTGAAAAATCGGAATACGCCTTTGCGTAGAGTAGCTACTCGCTATCCGTACCATTGCTTTAACGATTGATCTCTTAAATGAATCTATGAGTTGGTGTTTGAATTAAACTAAGTTCCCTTCAGGAACGCTTTGGAATAATTTTAGTGAGTAAAGACGATTCCAGATAACCATTTGTTTTTCTTTTCATATTAGTGTCGCGTCTTAATGTTGGGAGCCCTTCCCGGCACCATCCGCCCTTTCGCGTTAATATCATTTTCTTGTACTGACTTCGTCAATTGGGTAGCGAAGGGCTTTGCCGCCGGTAGGCCTCCACTAAGGAGGGGGGAGTTGTGACGTGAATTTTGGACAATCCACGCCACAAACGACCCGCAAGTGTAGGGATATAGGATTTAACTGTTTAACGCTCCAAACGTCAGTCCTAGGTTAAGACGCACAGATTCCTTTAGTATTAAGTAACCAGCCTGTCGTCCGCTTTAATGTTTCTTTGCTTGGTTTTATTTGCCTACTGCTTGCTTTCTTTTTCTTTTTCTTTCTTTGGATATTGTATGACGCTTTGGTGAGATTCATTGGTGTAAGAGCTGGTGGACCGAGGACGAACGACGGGGGAAGGGAGGAAAGAGGCGCTGATTTTGGTGACCCTTGTGGACCGACTGCCGCCGCTGCACGAGGAGTGGATGCTGCACCTACGGAACCCCGCGAGTCCAGAGTACCCGGGATGGGGCTCAAGCTTTCGTCTGCCGGTCGTCCAGCTGGGACGCCCTACGATCGACGCCGCCCTCGCCGCCGACCAGGAGTTGACGTGTCCTCCTCGTCCTGCCGCGAGGCCGCGAGAATATCTACGGCGGGCTCAGGCCAAGGTACCGCCGGAGACAGGGAGGGAGAGCAGCCAGCACCGCGGACTCCCGCGCTCCCTGGCCTACAAACGGACCGCAGCACCCGAAGACTCCCGAACGTGCCGCCGACAGCTTCGGTCAACTTCGTGACTAGCGATGATCCTCACCGCAAAAATCTCCTTAAGGAATTTATACGTTTGAAGTTCGATATATTGTCACGGTTCCGCCAGCGCCGAAATAATGTAAATAGTGGGGGTCAAGAGGTCTCGAGCTCAGTGAAATTCAACTAGTACTTCACTTACGTTTGGAGCTTCTTAGCCAGTGGTTGTATCCTAGGGCCAGTAGTAAGCATAGGCGAGCGATAGGAAAACGAATATCGAGAGAAATTAGAGAAGGAAGGAAGGAAGGAAGGAAGGAGGGACGGAAGCCCTTCTGGCCCTTTCGAGATCCTTAGACGGACGATTCGTTGCCGCTACTAGATTTGGTGAGACCCTTGACTACCACTATAAAATTGGCGAAATAATTTCTTTGTGTTAGTGAAAAAGATACCGCCTAGGCCTTCTGCCTCAGCGGACGTATCTCCGATTTTGAGAGTCCCGATGTGAATGTCTTTCCGCATCGGGCTAGCAAAAAGGACGATAGTGCTGGGATTTGCGAATTAGTGGTATTTCGATAATTTACTGTTTGTTGGATTTTTGCCGCATGAGGCCCTAACGTAAGCTTTATAATGGAATCTGTCTTTGAAATAAGTTTCTTCTATAATCGAGTCCTGTAATAACGCTGTGCGCTTTTGGCGATATTTTACATTATAATTTATTAATAGCTCGCATCTTCTAGTTGCTGTTTATCGCTTATAGATTTGTCAAATTCTTTAATGGTTGGAGAATATTGAGGAAAATAGTATAAATCCATTGTCCGCGAGATACACGCTCGACCTCACGGCGACCGCGTGTGTTTTCGCCGGCCGATTTTGCCGTTCCTTCCGAACACGGTCGATTAATACGCACCAGCAATATCGTAAAATAAATTTATTACATGCAGGAGAGCTTGAAACCGGCAACTATAGGATGCTTTTAGTGATAATTATTATATTTTATGCTCTCGCTATTTATGTGATTTCTTGGTGTTATCTATGCTGTATTGTATATTTGTCGCGTGCTTTTCTGTTACTCTTCGACTCTCCGCGTTTTGCGATGGACTCTTTCCTATTCGCGTAAAGCTCTGTTAAAATCTAGAGAATTGTAGTAACGGTTGCGTCGGAATCTTTGTTCAAGGTTCTTATTTATTCGTGTGTCCTTTCGCGCCCGTTATTCGTAGTATTTATTTAGTGCGAAAAATAATCTAAAATCGGATTACTAGGGACGGCCCTGTGCCGCGAGCGCGTCACGAGCCTCACCGCTCCCCGCGAATCCACGCTTAGCCCGCGCCTACGAACTCGCCGAGCTCGCCGCTCACGCGTGCGCCGTCAACCGCGCGATAGCCGCCGTGCTACGCTAGGCGAAAAGCCGTAGATCTTTGTACGCTTAACATAGCGGATTTCTGAGAGGATTGTTTAATATTATTTGTCCGACTGATGTTCGTGGATTCGTTCCGCATTATTAGCGTCTTTTGCGTTAATCTTTCCGCGTTAGTTTAAGTAACTTCTTTAGTGTAATCCTTCCGCGTTTCAGTAAAATTCATTAGAGCGTGTTATTTAATTTGGCGAACTTTGTATGCGTAGACTCCGTAAACTTTGCATTTGGGAATTATATAGAGTCATCCTCGTGAAGTTCAACTGATGTAATTATTTAGTAGATTTTCTTACTTATGTTCCTGCGTTTGCTTGTAATTCTATGGCTTGCTTATCTCTACTTACGCTTTTCTTTCCGCATATATGTTATAGTAATTTCCTTAGATTAACTTCACTTTAGTTTATATAGAATCATTTTTCTTGGCTTTGTTAATTTAGTATACGACTTTTGGTATTTTGAATTGATTTGCTCTGCACCGCTCTGGTTTAATACTTTATCTTGCCGCATGTTTCTTACTCATATGAAGTGTCTTTTGGCTACATTTTCTAATTGCTTCTGATGACGTATTCTAAAATATAGCTCTGGTGCGTTAACTTGTTATTTGTGCTTTTCCTACTTTAAATTGCTATACCGCTGTTCCCTGCCTGAACGCCACGACGCTTCCGTCTAGCTAGCCACCGGACAGGGCATTTGGTGACTTTTGTTTAGCGACTCTCTCTCCTCCGCTGCTTAGTGGACATCTTACGGATCGGCCGTTGTCCCTTGGTGCATCTCGTAGTGAGATTAGGTTAGTGACTTTGTGAACGGGAGGCGCGTCTTAGGACCGTTGGCGTCGCCCCCGGATCCGTTAGAATTTTGGTGATACCTTTGAGAGCGAGAGGCCCGTCTTAGGTTGTTGGCGTGGTCCTCGTGTCCGTTATATTAGTGTTTAGTTTTAGTGTAACCCGGCCGATTCCGAATTGGGTAAAATTTAATTAGTGACAAAGAGAGTGCGTTGCACTCGTGGTACTCCCGCGAGGGATACCTGGCGCCCAACCCGTGAATTCGTGTTGGTGATAGGAGGCAGAGAGAGAGGACCATTGCGGGTCGTTTTTGCTGGCGTAAAATATATTGGATCCTTCGGGGAAAGTTTTGTTTCGTACGTCGCAAAATTTGGCGCCCAACGTGGGGCCCGAGTAAGGAGTTTTTTTTTGGTAGTTTTACGTCGCAAAATTTGGCGCCCAACGTGGGGCTCGAAGGCTTATGGGACAGACTTTGTGATTTAATGATAATTAGTGTTGTTTTTCAAATCGATTAATATCATTCTTCTTAGTTTCAATTTCTTTGTGAGTCTTTAGTGATATATTGGTAAAATTCGTGGGAAATACTTTCTTGGTGATTTTTGGGAATAATTTGGGATCATTTTTGGAAAACCTCACTTACAATTATTGGATGTAGTTTATTTTGCGTTACTGGAATTTTGTTTTGAAGAATATTTCTTCACGCACCTACGAGCTAGTAATTAATCCTTTGTTTTCGTGCTTAACTTCAAGGATTCGTGAGTTTCGATCTTCTATTGTAATATCACGTAGGCCAAGCGACCTACGGGTCTTATCGCTAATCTGTTTGTTGTTGCCTTAGTTATTCGAGACCTTTAAGATCAGTCTTCTTCATACTGAATAATTATACGAACAGACTTATGTATCTTTCACTTATACTATCCAGCCAAAATATTTACGCTTATTCGTTGGATCTTGGACATCCTTGATTCCAACCTCTACTGCCGCATCGCTATTTCGTGTATATTTCTTTTTATTTAATTTTGTACTGATTAATTTGCCGCTTTATAACTTCGAGGAACATTCCGGGAATAACACCTCTTCGGGTAACGATTCATGTCTGAACCGTATGAACCACAAGCTTGGGTACGATCGTTGACACCTCGATCCTTAGGATATTTAATAGCCCGCTTTAATTTAGATTCATCCGGTTCCGCGTTCGAGCAAAGGGCGCGCTTGATAGATTTCTTGTCGAACACCGACTTTTACGCGAGCACCTTGGCGATGTCTGAGCCCGAAGTACTAGATACCGCCACAGGGGGGCGAACCGAACTCGTTACCCCAGGGGATCCTCGCGTAGCCAATGAGGAGGAGACGACTCGTAGGGCCGTTTCTCCGGAAATACAAGGAAGGAATTATTCGTCGTATATGCCGACTCAAACTACCGCCTTACCACCGGGCGTAACGGAACGTAGACATACCTCGCGACGTCACGACATCGACAATCCCTATGGTCGTAATGCCTGGGACGTGGTTAGCAAATGGAACATTCGTTTCAACGGGAAGGTAGATTCTAATGCCGAGGAATTCTTAATGAGAATAGACGACTGTCGCTCAAGATCTAACTTAACCGATGAGGATTTACTTTTCTGCTTGCCGTTCATGCTCATAGATGAGGCCGTCCCATGGTTCCGCCTTAGATCGCGTAATTGGGCTCGATGGTCCCAATTCCAAACGGACTTTAGGCGTAGGTATTGCCGCGAAGATTATCAAGACCGTCTCCGCGAAGAAGCGCGTAGGAGAATTCAGGGTCCGAAAGAAAGCGCGATGGCATATATTACCGCTATCCGAGCCTTGTTCGATAGAATTAGTCCCCCATTTTCGGAATCGGAAGAACGACGCCTTGCGCACTCGGGATTAAACGATGAATACCGCCAATACATCAGGCCGTTTGATTATTTAGACCTCGACGATTTAGAACGATTAATACGCGAATATGACACCATCGTAGGTAACCAACGACGCGACTTACCGCCGGTACCATTAGACCAATGTGTAGCACCCGACCTTGCCTATCAAGGCCCGAAAGCTCCTCTACGACGAGGAAATAGGTCGGCCGTATCCGCCGTTGAGGATGCCGAAGCCACGGTAGAAGAGGATGTGGCCGCGATAAATCCAACTCGAAACAATCGCGGAAAAAGGAACGCCGACAATTCGGGTACTAAAACTCCTTCGAACTCCACTCAACTTCCAACGGCAGGAGCGGAAAATCGTCAGTCGACGTCGAACGAAAATGTTCCCTCCGCCGCCGCCTTAACCACCACCACTAATTCCTTTTCTTACCCTTCTGGTTATCCTAATATGCCGCTTCCCGGCTTCCCGTATGGATATCCTCCATATTATCCGCCTATGTCACCTTATGGGTATCCATATCCACCGTTTCCAGGATATCCCGAGTCTGGCCATTCACGAGCTCCGCTCAGAACTGCTCGACCATTCCGAAATTATAATCAGGCCAATAGTAATCAACCGCGTTCAGGTGCTCCTGCACCAAACCCAGTAGCCACGGCTGCCGCGACAGCCGCGACCACCGAGGAAATAGCTGCCGCGAGTGCGACTCAACCACCCACCACACCACGAGCTCCGCTCAAGTGTTGGAACTGCAACGAACCGGGACATGTAGCTCGCGAATGCACTGCCGCCCGACAAGTACACTGCTACGGATGTGGCAACCCGGGAGTGACCGTAGCAAGATGCCCTAAATGCCAGGGAAACGCCTAAGGGGGCAGTCGCAGACGGTCCAACCGCCTACCCCCTCGTGTAACCAGTTAGATTCTGATTCGTCTGATTATGCCGCGGAGCTCACAGTAGAAGCGTGCGATCCCATATTTAGCACGCGCTCGGAAGACCGCCTTTATTTGACCATCAGAGTCAAGGACCGACCTATTATAGCCCTAGTTGACTCGGGCTCAACAAGAACTTATTTAGGCCCGGAAGGTATTCGATTAATTAAAGATCTAAACTGTTCCATCTTAGAGACTCCCGCGAGCGTAGTTATATATGCTGACGGTTCGAGGGGAAAAGCTGACGGAGAAATCGAGTTGCCTGTTACTTTGCGAGACAAAACGGAAAACACTAAACTCCGACTGTTACCTAAGCTAAATGTACCTTGTTTATTAGGCCTCGATTTTATTAAACAATTCGGAATCACCATAGACTTTCCGAAGTGCACATGGTGCTTTAGTGATCGTTCCGCAGTTTCGTCCCGCAATATAGAATCAAATTCCCGCGATAATGACTTATGGCCTACCGAGTTATTTAATTTTGATACCTCTTCAGGAAATGAAATTTTGAATTCAGTTAGTGCTCCTGATTTTTGTGCTGGTATTTCCGCGTTAACTCCCTCGGAATCGGATAGCCTTAAAGAATTTTTGGCACAACATCTACCACCTCCCACCGAAAATCCAGGTCTAACAGATTTAACCGAGCATGTCATAGACGTACAGGGAAACCGTGCGATCAAACAACGTTATTATCCGGTATCACCGAAGGTATTAGAGGCGATACATGTCGAGGTAGATCAAATGTTAGCTTCGGGAGTGATTGAACCTTCAAACAGCGATTGGTCAAGTCCGATCGTAATGATTAAAAAGCCGAGTGGAAAATATAGATTTTGTTTAGATTTTAGAAAAGTTAATGAGGTTACGAAAAAGGACGCGTATCCCTTGCCCTATATGTCAAGTATATTAGATAAATTGCGATCCGCGAAGTATATTTCCACCTTAGATTTGAGCCAAGCGTACTTTCAAATCCCGTTAGAAGAAAAAAGTAAAGAGATCACTGCTTTTACAGTTCCGGGAAAAGGTCTCTTTCAATTTCGTAGAATGCCATACGGGTTGACCAATGCACCGGCTACCTTCCAGCGCCTAGTCGATCGGCTGGTAGGGCCCGCGATGGAGCCGAATGTATTTTCATACCTGGACGATATTATTATCGTGACGACCACCTTTAAAGATCATTTAATATGGCTTAAGAAAGTACTTGACATCATTTCAGACGCAGGACTGACTATTAACGCCGAAAAGTGCGAATTCTGCCGCCCACAGGTTCGATACCTCGGCTTCGTGGTTAATGCAGACGGTCTGCAGGTAGATGCCGATAAAATTCAGCCAATAATTGACTATCCCGCACCTCAAAACCTTAAACAACTTCGGAGGTTGTTAGGAATGGCGTCTTGGTACCGAAGGTTTATTTTTGATTTTGCCTCAGTTGCTGCGCCATTAAACCTCTTGTTGAAAAAAGGGAAAGAGTGGGTTTGGGGAGATGATCAAGAGAAGGCCTTTCGAAGAATTAAAGTAGCTCTATCGACAGCACCGACTCTCGCGTGTCCTGATTTCACCATCCCGTTTACACTTCAAACAGACGCGAGCGATATAGGGTTAGGCGTAGTGCTAACACAAGTCCAGGATAACATTGAGCACGTAATAGCTTATGCTAGTAGAACTCTTAACGATGCCGAGAAGAAATATTCCGCCACAGAAAAAGAATGTTTAGCAGTTATATGGGGAATTAAGAAGTTCCGATGTTATTTAGAGGGGTATTCGTTTACCGTCATCACTGATCACAGCAGTTTACGTTGGCTACACAATGTGAAAAATCCAACGGGACGTTTAGCCAGATGGGCGTTAGAGCTTCTTGAGTACGATTACGTGATAATACACCGTAAAGGCGCCTTACACCAAGTGCCTGATGCTCTTTCGAGGATGTATGAATCCGATTTGGCCGCGATTGAAACGACTCCCGCGCTTAGTCAACCGGTAGATGAATGGTACGAGAAACGATATAACCTGGTACGAGAACACCCGCGACGGTTTCCTGCATGGAAAATACAGGACGACCGCTTGTACCATTATCGACCTTCTTCCGCATATAACGATATTATTACCGATTTAAACGCTTGGAAATTAGTTGTTTCACTTCCGCTTAGAACAAACATCATTAGCGAAGCTCATGCCGATCCGCAAGGAGGACACTTAGGTATTGAGAAAACGTATTGCCGCGCCGCGCGTTCGTATTATTGGCCGACCATGCATGCCGACATCGTGAAATACATCCGAACGTGCGACAGATGTCAAAGGTGCAAGCCTGAACAAGCACTTCCATCCGGCTTAATGGGCAATCGGGTAGTAGAAACTCCTTGGACGGTAGTTGCTTCCGATATTATGGGACCGTTCCCGACCAGTAAATCCGGTCATGCTTACATCTTAGTGTTCGAAGATCTGTTTACACGATGGATCGAGTGCCGCCCGATTAAGAAAGCGAATGGGAAGGAAATTTGTGCCGCGTTCGAGGAACTCGTACTCGCCAGATGGGGATGTCCCCAAGTATTATTAACTGATAATGGGACCGAATTCGTAGGATCGGCTGTTAAAGAAATGACATCTAAGTATGGAATCTTCCATAGTACGACGCCGCCCTACCACGCGCAAGCAAATCCAGTAGAACGCATTAATAGAGTATTAAAGACCATGATCGTTGCCTACCTAGAAACCGACCATCGCGAATGGAATAAGCATCTACACGATTTTACCTTCGCGATTAATACTTCCACCCACTCGACTACTAGGTTTACGCCAGCTTTCCTAAATTTCGGACGCGAACTCGAGCCAAGTAATTCCGCGAAAAGGAGACTAGAACAGCCGGTCACGATAGACCCTCAAGCTCCGGAAAACTGGGCCGACCGACTAAAAAGATTAGAACTTATCCGGGATCTAGTGCGTAAAAATATCGACGCTGCGAATTCCCGCCAAGCCCGATACTATAACCGAAAGCATCGAGAGAAGACCTTAGTCGTCGGAGATCTAGTGCTTAGAAAGCAGACCGTCTTTTCTTCGGCAGCCCAAGGCGTTTCCGCGAAATTAGCGCCTAAGTTCGCAGGACCGTATTCTATCGCTAAAATTCTATCACCCACGGTATACGAATTAGCCGACGCGACCGGAAAAATAATAGGAAAGAGTCACATCAAAAATCTAAAGACGTATCATCCTCTTTCGGACACTAATAACGATCAAGATACACCACCGCCCGCTGTGTAACCTTACTTGGCTGCCTACCTTACTAAGATCCGCATGTGCATGTCTCTTTCTTTTTTTTTGCACCGTTCTTTCCGCTTTTCTTTTCCATTTCATCACTTTTCCGCCGTGGCACTTGTTGGGGTCCACCTGACCTTCCATAATGCCTTCCGCTGTGTCTGCCTTAAAACTTCTTTTTGTGTTTTCTTGGGTTCCCTTTTTCGGCTCCGGTCCGCAATGGCCCGGCCCAAAATGATGTGTACGGAGAAAATCCCCAATTTTCTGTTCGACTAGAGCCCTGTACTTGATTTTCTTGTATCCTCCTCTTACGGAATCCCCTAGAAATAAATCTTGTTCGTTGCTTCGGCTAATTCTGTTGCTATCTATTTCACGCTAACCTACTGTCTATGCCGCATCCTTTTGGGCCGTTGATGTATTGACCTATTGACGTTTTGAGTGTCCTGTATTGTTGAATATTTAGCGAGCAATTATTTCTTTATTTTTAGTTAATTGGTGAAAAATCGGAATACGCCTTTGCGTAGAGTAGCTACTCGCTATCCGTACCATTGCTTTAACGATTGATCTCTTAAATGAATCTATGAGTTGGTGTTTGAATTAAACTAAGTTCCCTTCAGGAACGCTTTGGAATAATTTTAGTGAGTAAAGACGATTCCAGATAACCATTTGTTTTTCTTTTCATATTAGTGTCGCGTCTTAATGTTGGGAGCCCTTCCCGGCACCATCCGCCCTTTCGCGTTAATATCATTTTCTTGTACTGACTTCGTCAATTGGGTAGCGAAGGGCTTTGCCGCCGGTAGGCCTCCACTAAGGAGGGGGGAGTTGTGACGTGAATTTTGGACAATCCACGCCACAAACGACCCGCAAGTGTAGGGATATAGGATTTAACTGTTTAACGCTCCAAACGTCAGTCCTAGGTTAAGACGCACAGATTCCTTTAGTATTAAGTAACCAGCCTGTCGTCCGCTTTAATGTTTCTTTGCTTGGTTTTATTTGCCTACTGCTTGCTTTCTTTTTCTTTTTCTTTCTTTGGATATTGTATGACGCTTTGGTGAGATTCATTGGTGTAAGAGCTGGTGGACCGAGGACGAACGACGGGGGAAGGGAGGAAAGAGGCGCTGATTTTGGTGACCCTTGTGGACCGACTGCCGCCGCTGCACGAGGAGTGGATGCTGCACCTACGGAACCCCGCGAGTCCAGAGTACCCGGGATGGGGCTCAAGCTTTCGTCTGCCGGTCGTCCAGCTGGGACGCCCTACGATCGACGCCGCCCTCGCCGCCGACCAGGAGTTGACGTGTCCTCCTCGTCCTGCCGCGAGGCCGCGAGAATATCTACGGCGGGCTCAGGCCAAGGTACCGCCGGAGACAGGGAGGGAGAGCAGCCAGCACCGCGGACTCCCGCGCTCCCTGGCCTACAAACGGACCGCAGCACCCGAAGACTCCCGAACGTGCCGCCGACAGCTTCGGTCAACTTCGTGACTAGCGATGATCCTCACCGCAAAAATCTCCTTAAGGAATTTATACGTTTGAAGTTCGATATATTGTCACGGTTCCGCCAGCGCCGAAATAATGTAAATAGTGGGGGTCAAGAGGTCTCGAGCTCAGTGAAATTCAACTAGTACTTCACTTACGTTTGGAGCTTCTTAGCCAGTGGTTGTATCCTAGGGCCAGTAGTAAGCATAGGCGAGCGATAGGAAAACGAATATCGAGAGAAATTAGAGAAGGAAGGAAGGAAGGAAGGAAGGAGGGACGGAAGCCCTTCTGGCCCTTTCGAGATCCTTAGACGGACGATTCGTTGCCGCTACTAGATTTGGTGAGACCCTTGACTACCACTATAAAATTGGCGAAATAATTTCTTTGTGTTAGTGAAAAAGATACCGCCTAGGCCTTCTGCCTCAGCGGACGTATCTCCGATTTTGAGAGTCCCGATGTGAATGTCTTTCCGCATCGGGCTAGCAAAAAGGACGATAGTGCTGGGATTTGCGAATTAGTGGTATTTCGATAATTTACTGTTTGTTGGATTTTTGCCGCATGAGGCCCTAACGTAAGCTTTATAATGGAATCTGTCTTTGAAATAAGTTTCTTCTATAATCGAGTCCTGTAATAACGCTGTGCGCTTTTGGCGATATTTTACATTATAATTTATTAATAGCTCGCATCTTCTAGTTGCTGTTTATCGCTTATAGATTTGTCAAATTCTTTAATGGTTGGAGAATATTGAGGAAAATAGTATAAATCCATTGTCCGCGAGATACACGCTCGACCTCACGGCGACCGCGTGTGTTTTCGCCGGCCGATTTTGCCGTTCCTTCCGAACACGGTCGATTAATACGCACCAGCAATATCGTAAAATAAATTTATTACATGCAGGAGAGCTTGAAACCGGCAACTATAGGATGCTTTTAGTGATAATTATTATATTTTATGCTCTCGCTATTTATGTGATTTCTTGGTGTTATCTATGCTGTATTGTATATTTGTCGCGTGCTTTTCTGTTACTCTTCGACTCTCCGCGTTTTGCGATGGACTCTTTCCTATTCGCGTAAAGCTCTGTTAAAATCTAGAGAATTGTAGTAACGGTTGCGTCGGAATCTTTGTTCAAGGTTCTTATTTATTCGTGTGTCCTTTCGCGCCCGTTATTCGTAGTATTTATTTAGTGCGAAAAATAATCTAAAATCGGATTACTAGGGACGGCCCTGTGCCGCGAGCGCGTCACGAGCCTCACCGCTCCCCGCGAATCCACGCTTAGCCCGCGCCTACGAACTCGCCGAGCTCGCCGCTCACGCGTGCGCCGTCAACCGCGCGATAGCCGCCGTGCTACGCTAGGCGAAAAGCCGTAGATCTTTGTACGCTTAACATAGCGGATTTCTGAGAGGATTGTTTAATATTATTTGTCCGACTGATGTTCGTGGATTCGTTCCGCATTATTAGCGTCTTTTGCGTTAATCTTTCCGCGTTAGTTTAAGTAACTTCTTTAGTGTAATCCTTCCGCGTTTCAGTAAAATTCATTAGAGCGTGTTATTTAATTTGGCGAACTTTGTATGCGTAGACTCCGTAAACTTTGCATTTGGGAATTATATAGAGTCATCCTCGTGAAGTTCAACTGATGTAATTATTTAGTAGATTTTCTTACTTATGTTCCTGCGTTTGCTTGTAATTCTATGGCTTGCTTATCTCTACTTACGCTTTTCTTTCCGCATATATGTTATAGTAATTTCCTTAGATTAACTTCACTTTAGTTTATATAGAATCATTTTTCTTGGCTTTGTTAATTTAGTATACGACTTTTGGTATTTTGAATTGATTTGCTCTGCACCGCTCTGGTTTAATACTTTATCTTGCCGCATGTTTCTTACTCATATGAAGTGTCTTTTGGCTACATTTTCTAATTGCTTCTGATGACGTATTCTAAAATATAGCTCTGGTGCGTTAACTTGTTATTTGTGCTTTTCCTACTTTAAATTGCTATACCGCTGTTCCCTGCCTGAACGCCACGACGCTTCCGTCTAGCTAGCCACCGGACAGGGCATTTGGTGACTTTTGTTTAGCGACTCTCTCTCCTCCGCTGCTTAGTGGACATCTTACGGATCGGCCGTTGTCCCTTGGTGCATCTCGTAGTGAGATTAGGTTAGTGACTTTGTGAACGGGAGGCGCGTCTTAGGACCGTTGGCGTCGCCCCCGGATCCGTTAGAATTTTGGTGATACCTTTGAGAGCGAGAGGCCCGTCTTAGGTTGTTGGCGTGGTCCTCGTGTCCGTTATATTAGTGTTTAGTTTTAGTGTAACCCGGCCGATTCCGAATTGGGTAAAATTTAATTAGTGACAAAGAGAGTGCGTTGCACTCGTGGTACTCCCGCGAGGGATACCTGGCGCCCAACCCGTGAATTCGTGTTGGTGATAGGAGGCAGAGAGAGAGGACCATTGCGGGTCGTTTTTGCTGGCGTAAAATATATTGGATCCTTCGGGGAAAGTTTTGTTTCGTACGTCGCAAAATTTGGCGCCCAACGTGGGGCCCGAGTAAGGAGTTTTTTTTTGGTAGTTTTACGTCGCAATATATATTGTAACGTATTTCTTTTCGTGACCCGACACCGATAGCAAAACTTAAGAGAACGAACTATCTTCGAGAACCAACCTACGTTACCTTCGGCCGTCCACCCGTCGCTCGTGCATCCGCAAGCCAGGCGGGCGCCAGTCAATTCTTTTTTCACCGGGAACTGACGAGCCGGTATAAACTGGAAGTTGGGGTGGAACAGGCCCAACTCCACCAAGAACGAGAGCTCTGACGGAACCTATCAGACGAGGCGATAGCTTAACGGATCCTTTCGATTTTTGGGGACGCGTGAAATCGAGAAACGCAACCGTAGATGCTGATCTTTGGGGTCGCGTAAAATCAGCAAACGCAACTGGACACACGAACGGGAGCAGACGGTTACGGAAATGCACGGCCGCTCAGGCTGCTAGGTTTGAGGTAGAGAGGGTCGGAGTACGAGTCCGGCAAATAGTGCGAGAGATAGAGAGCGACGAACCGAGAGCGTATCAGAACGAATCTAAACTATCTATCGAGATCTCTTCACCAATTAATAAATTGGAAGACTCACCGGAGCTGGTACAGCTAATCCGGGGAGGTCGAGAACTGTATCCAAAGGACACTCTGGTGAACACTGCACTAAGGCACAGCACTACACCTCCGTAACACTCACAGGAATTCATAGAATTCCTGGATATCGCGAGAACAACGCGAGAACTATACGATCCGAGAACTTGCTATACCGGAGCGAAACACGGCAAGAAAAACTATCAACAGATAGCACGGGAGCACGAGCCAGCCCGTGACACCTCGGTCGGTGCCCCGAGACAGACTGCTTTGACAATAGCCAAATCCGAGAACTAATCATTCTGATTGGTCGAGAGCCTTTTAACCGATAACATTTCTATCTCCTTCGAATCGTCCCTTTAAACCAAATCGAGAGCGTTCCTTAACGAATCGGTACGTAATTCTGGAGATCCTCCACGGCCGCTTCCCCAGGGCATCGGGCGACAGCTGGGCACCACATCCTTAACTCGGGCAGGAGGTTCCTCTCCTGCCCTTAACTGTATCAAAACTATATCTCCGCCCGCTCTACAGCCCTTTGCCCATCTCCAGCGGGGCGCCGGTATTTCACCCGGGCTTCTGCCGGTCCGTGGAGACGTCTCCGTCGGGTACTCTCCTCTGCCGGGCAACTCGGTACGTCGAGACTATCTCCCCACGGCAGATTCGAGCACCTCGACCTCCACTAAACAATAACGAAATCTTCCGAGAGCCTTGACATATCTATGCGAATCAATCCGAGAGCGTAGCTTCTGAGCAGGGTGGCGATCCGAAGAGAACCAGAAATCGAGAACGTTATCTGTATCGGTAACCGGAGCCGCCTTGGGACCGTGATTCGAAAAATCACGTCACAACTCCCCACCTCTTAAGGGTGGTTGAGGCTTAGAGATCGAAACGAGAGCTAGTGCAAGCAGATCTGACCGAGAGCTAACTTCCTGATTAGAATATTTTCGTCGGTATTCCGACATATTCGAGAACTTGATTATATAATTTGGTTTCTTTCGATAGCTTATTATTCATTCCCCTGTTTACTGTCGAGACCTAGATGATGGCGGGGAAGATCGAAAACCAGCCGGAGAAATTTCTCCAGCTCGAGAAAATTTACTTTTCCGAATTTACTATTTCGGCCGAGAGCTTGTCAATTACGACATTTACTAATTTACTTCGTGAACTGTGGTCGGTCAAAACCAGTTTCGATAGCCGGTATTCTTACCCACCGTTATGAGCGAGAGCGAGACAGAGTGACAACAATAACATTGAGGTAGGTAAGGCGAGAGCTGCCTGATACTTCGTAGGCTTGAGAAGATGTTTAAAGATCACTATTCGAGAACTCGGTAACTAGACCCTTCTGTCCTACTTCCGATCGTGAGCTAGTTCTGGCCCTTAGGCCGTACTTAAGTCGTGAACTGAAATCGAGAACTGTTTCAGGGACCGAGGTCTCCTGGAACGAGAAAGCAAAATACGATAATCCGAGAGCGAACGATGTCTTACCCACTGGTTACTGTCGAGAGCTATTCAATTAATATTTTGCGGGTAAGCCGGGATCGCGCGAGAGATGTTTACTCTCTCGGCTCGAGAAATGAACTATTATATATTTTTTTTTTTTTTTTTTTTGTAGCGATATCTCTTCGCATGGTCCTCAGACCAAGTGGCGAATTAATTCGAGAGCGGGGAATCGACTTAATTCCTTTCCGAGATCGTTTGCCTTCTTACGCGTGTTTACACGCAAGAGCCTTTTACCTTGTCACGGGTAAACCGAGAGCGGCACGAGATTTTGTTTTCCTCGGCGTGACAATATTATTCGAGAACAATAATATCGAGAGCTACTATCCGTTTCCAGATAGGAATAATTTCGGTATCTTCACGCGGGGAATTTTTGTTTTCTCCACCGATTATTCTCGGTGATTCCCCGTCCACGTGCGAAGCGAGATCTCATAAAATTTTTTTTTTTTTTTTTTGTAACGAGAGCTGAGGTCGGTTATCCTCGCTGTCGTGAGCCAAGTCTAGAGACCCAGAACTGATTTTCTTCTTCTTCGATAGCACGAGGTTCTACCCGCTGGTTACTGTCGAGAGCTAATTTCTTATTTTGCGCGGGTAGATCGAGATCCCGCAAGATATGTGTCATCTCTCGCTTCGAGAAAGTATTAAGCATAGCTTATTTCGGGAGCCCTAACGATAGCGAGCCTTGTTCACCTGCTGTTTGCTGCCGAGAACTGATTTAATGTGTTTCGCAGGCGAACCGAGAACGCGTGAGAGGTTGATCCTCTCTCGCCCCGAGAAAGTATTCAACACAGATCGACAAACGGACACTGAACGATGATGACAGGACGCGGACAAACACGAAAGTCGAGAGCGTACGTTACCCTTTAGGGATCTTCGTATTATATCCGAGAGCTGTATTCCGCGAGCTTGATGGCTGTCCATCTTCGCGAGCAGGGCTTGAGGAACCACTTTCCGAAACTCGAGTCCCGTGACTCGCACGTCGCGAACTGAGGCTGGAGGCCTCTGTTTCGAGAGCGGCTGTCCTTTGACACGCGTATCGCGAACTAAGGGATTTCACGAATCCCTTTGCTTCTTCGAGAACCGTCAGCCTTCGCACGCACACCGGGAGCTAGGATCTCGGATCCTTCTGTTTCTTCGAGAGCTGCGCGGTTTCGCGTTTCGCGGATCGAGAACTAGGGCCCGTGGTCTGCCCTGTCAACGCGAGCTGCGCGGATTCGCGTTCCACGGTTCACGAGAGGGGACTTGACGTCCGTCTCGATTACGTGAGCTTCGGAATCTTAGATTTCCCGTACCGAAAGCTGGGACTGAAGGTCCTTTGCGTTAGCGAGAGCCGTAGACCTTGCGATCTAGACCCTAAAGGTTGGGACTGTTGGGTCCCTTCCTTTAACGAGAGCTGAGCGGTCTTTCGACACACATATCAAAGGTTGGGACCTAGGGTCCCTTCCTTGAACGAGAGCTGAGCCCGAGAGCCGGTAGCGAGAGCGATTGGCCCGAAGGCCAAGTACGAGATCTAGGACTATGGAGTCCACACCGAGAACTACGTCCGGGTCTCCTTAGGGTTTCGGGCAAGCCCTATCCCCGTTGGTTCCCCTTGACGGAACCGATAGCCGGTGGCGTCGGCGGACCACCGAGGGACGCCTTCGGTCCCCTTGGTCTTCGAGACCGGGGTCTCTCGGACCGCAGAGCCTTCAACTTCTCGGCCATGACGGGCGACCGACGAAGGAAACCGGGAGCTGACTGTCACTGACAGTTTCCACCGAGGAATTCGCGAGCCTACGCGTGTGCGCGTGTACCAGAGCACCGACGTTGTCCCATGCCGGGAGGTCGGACTTCGCGAACTCGCCCACGGAACACGAGATTCCCTCGAAATTCCCAACTGACCGGCGATTCGGGAGGACTATTTAAACGAGAGCAAACCTAGGGAAGGTCCTTTAAATCGAGAGCAAGATTCTATAGTCGAGAGCTACGGTGATCGGAATCGATCTACTAGGGTGCCTTGGTGTCATGTCGCTTTCCAAGAGGAGGTCTGCACACAACGAGGTACCAGGACGGAGTGACCGAGAACCTACCGATTTCGGCTGTCGCGAACCAGGACTCTAGGGTAGGGGGTCCTTCGAAATCTTCTGAAAAACTTGTTTTCAGAATTCGGGAACCGTTTCGATAACCGTCTTCGGTGTAACAATACCTAGCTGACCGTTAGGGTCACCCGGGTATGACAACTCAAGGAGCGTCACCAGCGGGGAACGAGAACGCGACTTTTCAAAGTCGAAGATTCCCGGAGGGGAATATTCGCGACCGTTTACCGTGTTAGCCTAAGCTTCACAATAAAGCGGTAACCTTGCTGTCACCTAGGGGTAACCGCGTCGAGAACGTCACCGATGGGTGGGGATCGCGAGAGGAGGAAATTTGAAATTTCCTCACCGAGAACTGTTCGATAACTGGCGATTTTTGTTTCCGCAAGGCGATAGCCTGATGCAAGAAAGTGCATCGGAATTTTTCTAGGGTTCGAGAACTATGGCAGATCGGGGACCGATCGCCGAACAAGCGTGACCGCTTCGGGATCTACGAAGAATCATCGTAACCGGGAGCATAGGTCGAGAACGAGACGTGCTCGGGAGCATCTCTTCGCGAACAAAAGTAGTCGAGAGCATACGGTAACACACTATTTGCTGGCTGGCCCCACGTTGGGCGCCATTTGTAACGTATTTCTTTTCGTGACCCGACACCGATAGCAAAACTTAAGAGAACGAACTATCTTCGAGAACCAACCTACGTTACCTTCGGCCGTCCACCCGTCGTTCGTGCATCCGCAAGCCAGGCGGGCGCCAGTCAATTCTTTTTTCACCGGGAACTGACGAGCCGGTATAAACTGGGAGTTGGGGTGGAACAGGCCCAACTCCACCAAGAACGAGAGCTCTGACGGAACCTATCAGACGAGGCGATAGCTTAACGGACCCTTTCGATTTTTGGGGACGCGTGAAATCGAGAAACGCAACCGTAGGTGCTGATCTTTGGGGTCGCGTAAAATCAGCAAACGCAACTGGACACACGAACGGGAGCAGACGGTTACGGAAATGCACGGCCGCTCAGACTGCTAGGTTTGAGGTAGAGAGGGTCGGAGTAAGAGTCTGGCAAATAGTGCGAGTGATAGAGAGCGACGAACCGAGAACGTATCAGAACGAATCTAAACTATCTATCGAGATCTCTTCACCAATTAATAAATTGGAAGACTCACCGGAGCTGGTACAGCTAATCCGGGGAGGTCGAGAACTGTATCCAAAGGACACTCTGGTGAGCACTGCACTAAGGCACAGCACTACACCTTCGTAACACTCACAGGAATTCATAGAATTCCTGGATATCGCGAGAACAACGCGAGAACTATACGATCCGAGAACTTGCTATACCGGAGCGAAACACGGCAAGAAAAACTATCAACAGATAGCACGGGAGCACGAGCCAGCCCGTGACACCTCGGTCGGTGCCCCGAGACAGACTGCTTTGACAATAGCCAAATCCGAGAACTAATCATTCTGATTGGTCGAGAGCCTTTTAACCGATAACATTTCTATCTCCTTCGAATCGTCCCTTTAAACCAAATCGAGAGCGTTCCTTAACGAATCGGTACGTAATTCTGGAGATCCTCCACGGCCGCTTCCCCAGGGCATCGGGCGACAGCTGGGCACCACATCCTTAACTCGGGCAGGAGGTTCCTCTCCTGCCCTTAACTGTATCAAAACTATATCTCCGCCCGCTCTACAGCCCTTTGCCCATCTCCAGCGGGGCGCCGGTATTTCACCCGGGCTTCTGCCGGTCCGTGGAGACGTCTCCGTCGGGTACTCTCCTCTGCCGGGCAACTCGGTACGTCGAGACTATCTCCCCACGGCAGATTCGAGCACCTCGACCTCCACTAAACAATAACGAAATCTTCCGAGAGCCTTGACATATCTATGCGAATCAATCCGAGAGCGTAGCTTCTGAGCAGGGTGGCGATCCGAAGAGAACCAGAAATCGAGAACGTTATCTGTATCGGTAACCGGAGCCGCCTTGGGACCGTGATTCGAAAAATCACGTCACAATATACAGTAATCCGCAATTGAAGTGGAACACTTTAATTTTTTTACATATCTGTGAAAGTATGACGGATTTCGAAAAACCAAAGACATATTTTTTAGGAAATTTCCTTCCCGTTCGAATGGTTAAGGTTTTATCCCGATCGGATACAAAATGGCCGAATGGCAGGGGTTGGAGTGAAAAAGTGCATTTTGGAACTTTTTGAAAAATTCGAGATCTAGTAGTTCCGGAAGGAAATTTATATTTCTAATTAGGGCACGAGAGAGAGCATCCTTCGGCATTAAAAAAACACCCCCATTGAACCCCTGTAGGATCACTCTAGGGGGAGTTACACCCCCTTGAAGTGAAAACACTTAAATGGCCATAACTTCCAAACGCGCCGGCCAATCTGGTCCAGTTTTTGCATGATATCATCTTTAATGATACTGCAGATTCTCACAAAATTACTGTTCTCGGAGATGATCCCGTGATGGAGATCTCGAGCTTTCGCAAGCGCACCCGAAGCTTCCCCGCCATTTTTCATTAGGAAAGCGATGAAATAGAAGTTTCATTTTTATCCACGTTGTAGCGGAGGTTTCAACGATTAAAACGCGCTTTTAAACATCCAAATACGAGTACGCTAAGGGGTTAAATTATCTGTTTGAAAAAACGCCTAAATTTTGCGAGTCCCGCTCGAGGCGCTCGGGGGACAGATGCTTTGCGCGCGTGGAGGCTAGTAGTCCCCCGAGTACCTCGAGCGGAACTCGCAAAATTTAGGCGTTTTTTCAAACGGATCATTTAACCCCTTAGCGTACTCGTATTTGGATGTTTAAAAGCGCGTTTTAATCGTTGAAACCTCAGCTACAACGTGGATAAAAATGAAACTTCTATTTCATCGCTTTCCTAATGAAAAATGGCGGGGAAGCTTCGGGTGCGCTTGCGAAAGCTCGAGATCTCCATCACGGGATCATCTCCGAGAACAGTAATTTTGTGAGAATCTGCAGTATCATTAAAGATGATATCATGCAAAAACTGGACCAGATTGGCCGGCGCGTTTGGAAGTTATGGCCATTTAAGTGTTTTCACTTCAAGGGGGTGTAACTCCCCCTAGAGTGATCCTACAGGGGTTCAATGGGGGTGTTTTTTTAATGCCGAAGGATGCTCTCTCTCGTGCCCTAATTAGAAATATAAATTTCCTTCCGGAACTACTAGATCTCAAATTTTTCAAAAAGTTCCAAAATGCACTTTTTCACTCCAACCCCTGCCATTCGGCCATTTTGTATCCGATCGGGATAAAACCTTAACCATTCGAACGGGAAGGAAATTTCCTAAAAAATATGTCTCTGGTTTTTCGAAATCCGTCATACTTTCACAGATATGTAAAAAAATTAAAGTGTTCCACTTCAATTGCGGATTACTGTATATTGTGACGTGATTTTTCGAATCACGGTCCCAAGGCGGCTCCGGTTACCGATACAGATAACGTTCTCGATTTCTGGTTCTCTTCGGATCGCCACCCTGCTCAGAAGCTACGCTCTCGGATTGATTCGCATAGATATGTCAAGGCTCTCGGAAGATTTCGTTATTGTTTAGTGGAGGTCGAGGTGCTCGAATCTGCCGTGGGGAGATAGTCTCGACGTACCGAGTTGCCCGGCAGAGGAGAGTACCCGACGGAGACGTCTCCACGGACCGGCAGAAGCCCGGGTGAAATACCGGCGCCCCGCTGGAGATGGGCAAAGGGCTGTAGAGCGGGCGGAGATATAGTTTTGATACAGTTAAGGGCAGGAGAGGAACCTCCTGCCCGAGTTAAGGATGTGGTGCCCAGCTGTCGCCCGATGCCCTGGGGAAGCGGCCGTGGAGGATCTCCAGAATTACGTACCGATTCGTTAAGGAACGCTCTCGATTTGGTTTAAAGGGACGATTCGAAGGAGATAGAAATGTTATCGGTTAAAAGGCTCTCGACCAATCAGAATGATTAGTTCTCGGATTTGGCTATTGTCAAAGCAGTCTGTCTCGGGGCACCGACCGAGGTGTCACGGGCTGGCTCGTGCTCCCGTGCTATCTGTTGATAGTTTTTCTTGCCGTGTTTCGCTCCGGTATAGCAAGTTCTCGGATCGTATAGTTCTCGCGTTGTTCTCGCGATATCCAGGAATTCTATGAATTCCTGTGAGTGTTACGGAGGTGTAGTGCTGTGCCTTAGTGCAGTGCTCACCAGAGTGTCCTTTGGATACAGTTCTCGACCTCCCCGGATTAGCTGTACCAGCTCCGGTGAGTCTTCCAATTTATTAATTGGTGAAGAGATCTCGATAGATAGTTTAGATTCGTTCTGATACGTTCTCGGTTCGTCGCTCTCTATCACTCGCACTATTTGCCAGACTCTTACTCCGACCCTCTCTACCTCAAACCTAGCAGTCTGAGCGGCCGTGCATTTCCGTAACCGTCTGCTCCCGTTCGTGTGTCCAGTTGCGTTTGCTGATTTTACGCGACCCCAAAGATCAGCACCTACGGTTGCGTTTCTCGATTTCACGCATCCCCAAAAATCGAAAGGATCCGTTAAGCTATCGCCTCGTCTGATAGGTTCCGTCAGAGCTCTCGTTCTTGGTGGAGTTGGGCCTGTTCCACCCCAACTCCCAGTTTATACCGGCTCGTCAGTTCCCGGTGAAAAAAGAATTGACTGGCGCCCGCCTGGCTTGCGGATGCACGAACGACGGGTGGACGGCCGAAGGTAACGTAGGTTGGTTCTCGAAGATAGTTCGTTCTCTTAAGTTTTGCTATCGGTGTCGGGTCACGAAAAGAAATACGTTACAATATATATATATATATATATATATATATATATACATATATTGTAACATTACAAAACGATCAACCTCTCAGTGCGGCTGCACTGAAAGCACACGCGTTACAATGGGACGACCGGGACACGCGGCTAGTATAATCACGCGCCGGCAGATGGAGAACGTCTCCCGAAAGTACAAATGCGGGAAGATAGTACCAAGGTAATCCGATAGATGATTAGCGATTCTTGCCAATAAATATCGGATTACCATTCGTGAAGTACGACATGTGAAGTCAATCAAATTAATTAAAAAGCCGTCAGTTAAGAAGTAAGATTAACTTTTAACTAATTAACGAGGTAACTAGTAAGTGTCAGTAAGCTCGATTTATGCCCGATGGGATAGAGCATATTATTATCATCCGTATCATCGAATAATTTTGTCAACGGCTACCGGAATTTAGCATTCGCTATTTCGCATAGACCGTCTCGTAGGAAAATTGTCACGGTGCTGAGGAGATCACCGAGATCTTCCGCAGAAACGTTAGGTCAAGCTATTTTATCTTTCATCCGCGCCTTAGGTAGTTGCGAAGCACATAGTGCCACATTCCTTAGGTAGGCAAAGCGCCACTAGGATTAGTGAACCAATACCGGCAGATCCTCTGAGCCTCACGTCCAGGTCAGAGAGAGACAGGGATAGAAAAATAAACATAGGCCGACTCTTGAACTATACGATTCCCTACGATACCGACTATCGATCACTACGGAATAATTACCGATTGTCAAGCCTTTATACCTCTTATCGATTAATTTAATAAAATCTTATTATTTTATTTTACTTTATCCACCTGTGTCGCTTACATTCTTAAAACTGCCAGCCCCGAGCACTTACCTACATCCCATTTCGTACACCCATACGGAGCGTACGAAATTACACTATAGTAAAACGTTACAACTGGCGCCCAACGTGGGGCTGGCGCAAATAAAAAGGCTTAATTATCAAAACAAGTGAGAACTTTAGATATGGCCGAAAATAAGGAACAAGATTCCCACGACACAGGGTATCAAACTAACCGACCGCTCGATGAGACCGAAACATTGTTTGCAAGTACGGCACTTGAACAAACCGGCGAGAATCGAAGGAATCCGGTCGTAAGATTCGCCGAATCAGAAGATATCATTATGGATAGTCCCGTGGAGACGCATCCAAGATATAATATTAGGAGTAACCCGATAACAGGAGTCAATCTGGCCAGCGAGTTAGATTTGGCGAAAATCATCGAGCAAAGTCCCGTAGATCCAAACGCGGACGCAAAAGCGTTAATAGAACTAAGACATAGGGTACGCGATCTAGAACGCGATAATCACGAGCTACGAAAGATCATCGAGGAGAGACTACCGCGGAATTTGTTAGAACTGATCCAAGCAGAAATGCAAAAATCAGGACGAGAGCACCAAGAGGCGCAGCAAAGACAGCAGGTAGATCTCGCGAGCACACGGATAGATATCGCAGATCTAGAAATCAAACACCACAAAATAGTCAACATCCTCCAGGATCTAAGAGAACAGGTAGAAAGAATGACACAGCAAGAAAACACGCGAAGCATTCAACAGAGAAACTGCCAAGATCTAACTGAGAGTAGGCCTACAGAAAGTTTCCGAAATAGTTTTCTCAGGCCCAACGGAATGTCCATTAGACCACCAATATTCAAGGGTACAAGTAACGAGCGTCCACTAACCTACTTGAAGAAAATGGCAAATTATTTGAGGGCAACCCAAGCCCAAGGGGAGGAGTTACGTTTCATTGTGGGAAATAGCCTCGATGGAACGGCACAAGACTGGTGGCAAGTCCAGGAGGAGAACGTAAACTCCATAAAAGAATTTGAGGAACAATTCAAGGCTAGGTACTGGAACAGTGAAATCCAACAGGAGATTGGCCTAAATCTACACTACGGGAAATACGACCCGACTAAACAAAAAATGACGGCAGTAGAATATGCGGCCAAAGTATTCAGTGAAGCAAGAGATTTAGAGCCACCCCTGCCAACTGCAAAAATAATCAGCAAACTCGCGGACCACTTTTCCAAAACCCTGTCTTTAATAATCCATGGGAGGCAAATTAATGATATTAATGCATTCACGGAGCTACTCCAAAAACATGAGAGTCCATCCCGACATGAACTGGAACGGGACAATCGAAGCAGACCAGGATCAAGTCAGGAAAAGACAAACTCAGGAGCAATAACGACACCTCCAACGACACCTCCTCGAAACAATCAACCGCCACCAAGACAACCTCACCAGCAGTCAACTCCAAATAACCGTCCTCGACAACAGAATCAGCAACAAGGACGAAATCAAAATTTCAACCGAGCAGGCTATCAGCAAGCGAACACTATCCAAACGGAAGAAACGCCAGGCAACCGGCGATCTCCGCAACGGACTGAACCCCATGAAACGGATCCAGGGGAGGGGTCCACCGGAGAGAGCCACTGCCCGAAGCCAACGGTCTCGGAAAACTAAAAAACGTTGTGGCCACTAAGGTGCCCCGCACTAGCCAGGGACACCAAGGCGCGTCCACAACGGAGATGACGAAACGGGAAAAACACTCACCGGATATGAATGAGATAAATACAATAAAATTTGCTTGGCTAGAACCCGAACATATCTTGACGTGCAACAATATCTTCGAAGAAGAAGAAGAAGAAGCACAAGGAGACGGCCGACCACTGCAATGCCCAGAAATCGACGTCGTCATCCAAGGGATCAAGACTAAAGCACTCATAGACACTGGAAGTCAAGTCACTGCTCTCTCTGAATCTTTTGTCAATCAGCACATTAAGAATTTCAGACATTGTCATACCCTTCCAGTAGTGGGCATGTACGTCACAAATGCGACAACCCACAAGTCAGTGCGCATCAAGAAACAAATAATGGCCAAGACAAATATCGCAGGAAAAGGGATCGATACCATCTTCATGGTAATACCCAAATTAATAAGGCCCTGCATAATCGGAATAGACTTCCTACGGACACACCAAGGGAAGATCGACCTCCAAGAAAACAAAATATACCTGAGTAACAAGGACGAACAATTCTCGATTTCCTTAGCTCAGCGGATGGAACAACCTAGCACGAAGGACTCAATTCCAGAATGCAACCCTATCACAAAGGAAGAAACAGAAAGAGAGGACTGCATTACCATGCAAGAAGTAGAGGAAAAACTTGCCGGCTGCACAAAACTAAGCCCGTTTCAATTAGACCGCTTCAAGAAAACAATATGGGAATATCGAGGTGTTTTTAACAAGCGACCAGGCAGAATGAGCATCTACGAACACAAACTGAATGTGTCAGATGAAAAACCATTCGTCAACCGCTCATAACCGATACCAGTAAAACTTCGAAGCGCCGTCGATAAAGAAATTGAACGAATGCTAGATTACGGTATCATCCAAAGATCTGACAGCCCGTACGTCAACCCGATTGTACCAGTCACGAAGAAGGATGGATCCGTCAGACTGTGCCTAGACGCCCGCAAGCTAAATGAACTCCTCGTCGCGGATGCAGAATGTCCTCAAACTACTGAAGAACTCTTCCAAGGATGCAGTGGTGTGAAGATGATGACGAGCCTGGATTTAGTCAGTAGCTTCTGGCAAATCCCACTCCATCCCGATTCAAGAAAATACACAGCCTTCCTACATAAGGGGAAAAGTTATGAATTTAAAGTAACACCATTCGGATTGAAGACAAGTAGCGCCAGCCTAATAAGAGGATTGGACTATGCCTTACGTGGTCTGGGGGACAACATCATCAACTTCGTAGATGACATTCTATGCGTCTCCAAATCATTCGAGGAACACATGAACCATCTCGAAGCTTTGCTGAAACGGTTACAGAAACATAATCTGACCATCAATTTCAGCAAATCCAAATTTCTCAGAGACGAAGTTACATTCTTGGGACACATCCTCACAACGGAAGGACTGAAGCCACAACCTGAAAAAATAGAGGCTATAAAAAATTTTCCAGAACCCAAGAACATCAAACAACTTCGAGGATTTTTAGGATTAATCAACTACTATTCCAAGTTCACCAATAAACATGCCGAAGACACAGTACCTCTCCTGAAGCTGGTTAAGAAAGGAGTAAAATGGAACTGGACGTCCGAGCATCAAGAGGCCTTCGAGAAAGTTAAGACACTTTTCTGCGAAGATGTCATACTACGTCACCCGGACTTCACCAAACAGTTCTACCTCCAGACGGATGCCAGCGACTACGCCTTAGGAGCTATCCTGTTTCAAAGAAACGAAGCCGGTGAAGACGAGGTGATCGGGTTCGCCAGTCGAACACTAAAGGGAGCAGAAATCGGCTACTATACAACAGAAAAAGAATTGTTAGCGATTGTCTGGGCTCTCCAAAAATTCAGGACGTATCTACATGGACGACACATCAGGATCATCACTGACCACAAAGCACTAACCTTCTTGAAAACCAGTCGCTTCCCAAATGCACGATTGGCCAGATGGATCTTACAAATTCAGGACTACGATTTTGAAATCGAACACTGCCCAGGAAGGAAGAACACCGTAGCTGACGTACTAAGCCGCCTGCCATTCAACGAGGAAAAGGAACGGAGAAAATCTCATCGTGAGATCACAATTGCCGAAATACTAGCTCAGAATCCCTCAGATGAGTTAGTTGAGGCACTACGCAATCTCAGTCGGCTCCAGAGACAGGATCCTCAGCTCTCCGAGATCATGGAAAAACTCCAGCAGAATCCGGACAAGCAGAAGAAGAGATACCTCCTGGAAAAGCAGCTACTGAAGAAACGCGTAGGAAAATATGCCTGGAAAACTGTTTTACCCACCGCGGTAATCGGCAGAATGATTTGGGAACTACATGAAATCTACGGACATGTAGGACCAAACAAAGTGTACCGCATCATTGCAGAAGAGTTCAGCTTTCCGAAGATGCTGCGCCACATCCGCCAGCTCCTCGCAACCTGTGACACCTGCCAAAGATGCAAGGTACCCAATCAGGCCAGTTATGCAGCAATGCAAAACATTACTCCATCCAAACCTCATGAATTGGTCTCAATCGACTTCTTCGGGCCCCTCCCAACAGCGAAGGGAGGATTTAAACATATCCTAGTGACCATCGATGCATTCAGCAAAATTGTAGCACTGTATCCGTTAAGAAAAGCTACAGCACCAGCCACCATCCAGAAAATCTTCGAGGAATACATCCCCAAATATGGGAAACCTGAAAGATTACAATTCGACCATGGGACACAGTTCACTTCAAGTCTCTGGTTGAATAAATTAAAGGAAGAAAGAATACAACCTGTGTTTTCCTCGATACGTCATCCCCAAGGAAACATCGTCGAACGAGTAAACCGGGAACTGTCACGATTCTTCCGGACATTCCTCAAGAAGAAACACAACACCTGGATCAGCTGGGTTCCCGCCATAGAAGAGTGCATTAATAAAGTCCACCATGACACCACGGGATTCACTCCGGTCGAACTACATTTTAACCAGCCACCCAAGAGGCTCTGGGAAAAATATATAAAAAACAAACACGCAAAGGTACCACCTAATAAAAAAGATTACGAGGTGAAATTATGCCTAGCGCGTGAGCGCATTCGCAAGAAAGGCAGGCGAAGAGCAGCGAAATTTGATGAAAAACATAAACTCACCGAATACACCGAAGGCGACCTGGTCCTTATAAAAGCATGCAATGTCTCGGATCCGGCAAACAAATGCATCGCAAAATTCTTCGCACTCTATGAGGGGCCATACATGGTCTTGAAAAAGATTGCAGAAGCCACTTATATATTGGGAGATCCAGAGACGCGACGGGAACGTGGAATGTTTCACTGCAATAACTTGAAGCACTACCAATCACCTGTCAGTTTACCACCGATTGCCAACCACCAAACCGCAAAAATAGGCAATCAAAACACAACAGAGCCATCTTTACCTAGGACACGGGTTACTAGGGGAAAGACCTACGTCATCACATGAGGATTAACTATTGTCAGAGGATTAGCTCAGTTCTACAAAAGAAGTTACCGAGGTAACAAAGTAAAATGAGCGAACCGAAAATAACGGAAATGAAATGGAACCTCAAAGTGATAGAAATTCCTAACAAGTGGAAGCTAATCAGAATAGAAATTCCCGAGAACCGGAAGCCCAACAATCAGTGGAAGTGGAAAAATGTAGTGCAAAAGGAACTCCCAGCAGGAACAAGGCTGACCAACAAAAAGAAAAGGATAAGAGATCCCAATATCAGCGAAAAGAAAAAGAAAAAACTGCAACAGAAATTCCAAAAACTGTTCGGAGATGAAGAAGCAAACCAACAGACGGGATACCAAGAGGATTTTCACATAACCGAGTTAAACGATCAGACGGTTAAAAAGTGGGTCCCCGGATCATCAATCTTCAAAAATTAGACAGTTGGTACCACAGCTTAGCACTACGTACACTTCCGGAAGACCCGGGCATATAAAAGGACGGAACCAAATAAGGAGATCCTCTTTCGTCAAAACAAGCAGACAACAACCACTGAAGCGGGAGACCACGAACAAGGAAGATGCCATACATCAAGAGGGCCAACATGACAAAAATCCAGGACGGACCGACCGAGGTAGTCCTGGCATACTTCAGCACGCCGAGCAATTTCAACGTCCGGCTCAGGAAGGATCACGACCGGATGGAGGAACTACGTCGGAGGATAGTACGAGAGGAAAAACGGCGGATGGACCCGCAAGCGATAGTGCTCAGGGAAGGATGTTTGGTGAAACAAAACGACACGTAGTTCCGGGCGACCATCGAGGTGGTGGAAGAGGAGCGAACAATAGTGAGACTAGTAGATTTTGGCGAATATATCGCAACCACGCCGGATGCGATATACCGCATCTCCAATGAGCTGGCCAGCATCCCTGAAACCTCCATATCAGTGGGCCTGGATAGGATTAGGCCACCAAAAGGAGCCAGGTGGTCACGCGAAGTGTGCACATGGCTATGGGAACTCCTGAGAAACAGAACGTACTTCTACGCCAGTGCCATGCGACGAGACCAGCAAAACGCCACTTGCTGGATAAATATCCGGGTGACACCACAAGGTATGCCGATAGGCCATTTTTTGATCGAGAAAAAGATGGCCAGATTCGGATACCCCGATCTAGAAGAAATCGATCCTGACGACACATTCCTGGGAACAGACAGTGAACAGGAGGGCGAAGCAACCGACGAGGGAGATGAGGGGTACACATCGGCGCCGGAGGTGGGAACAAGGCGAAGATAGTGAAAATGAGGACAAACATTTTTTTTGTTAATCAGACAGTGTTCAGAATCTTTTGTTTTTTATGAGCGTAACAGTGACCTAGCATTATGTTATTGATAGATTTAGTTTCTTCTTTCTCTCAGTATGTAACAATATAACTGAATGCGTAAGTTTCAAACCTGAATCCCCTGCGACACCTAATTCTTCCCCATTCCCAAGAGAATAGCACAAGGAATTAAGAAAATAATTTGTTTTTATGACCAGCCACCAAGATGCCTGGCGCAAAAACAAGTTATTTTGGGGGACAGTTGTAACATTACAAAACGATCAACCTCTCAGTGCGGCTGCACTGAGAGCACACGCGTTACAATGGGACGACCGGGACACGCGGCTAGTATAAACACGCGCCGGCAGATGGAGAACGTCTCCCGAAAGTACAAATGCGGGAAGATAGTACCAAGGTAATCCGATAGATGATTAGCGATTCTCGCCAATAAATATCGGATTACCATTCGTGAAGTACGACATGTGAAGTCAATCAAATTAATTAAAAAGCCGTCAGTTAAGAAGTAAGATTAACTTTTAACTAATTAACGAGGTAACTAGTAAGTGTCAGTAAGCTCGATTTATGCCCGATGGGATAGAGCATATTATTATCATCCGTATCATCGAATAATTTTGTCAACGGCTACCGGAATTTAGCATTCGCTATTTCGCATAGACCGTCTCGTAGGAAAATTGTCACGGTGCTGAGGAGATCACCGAGATCTTCCGCAGAAACGTTAGGTCAAGCTATTTTATCTTTCATCCGCGCCTTAGGTAGTTGCGAAGCACATAGTGCCACATTCCTTAGGTAGGCAAAGCGCCACTAGGATTAGTGAACCAATACCGGCAGATCCTCTGAGCCTCACGTCCAGGTCAGAGAGAGACAGGGATAGAAAAATAAACATAGGCCGACTCTTGAACTATACGATTCCCTACGATACCGACTATCGATCACTACGGAATAATTACCGATTGTCAAGCCTTTATACCTCTTATCGATTAATTTAATAAAATCTTATTATTTTATTTTACTTTACCCACCTGTGTCGCTTACATTCTTAATACTGCCAGCCCCGAGCACTTACCTACATCCCATTTCGTACACCCATACGGAGCGTACGAAATTACACTATAGTAAAACGTTACAATATATATATATATAATATATATAATATATTAATTATATTTATATATATATATATATATATAATATATACAGGGTGTCCCAGAACTACCTGACCAACGGGATATAGCGGTGTTCGGGAGGCACCACTGATCACGAAAATGACTTTCCTTTTGTCCGGAAGGTCATAGTTTTTAAATGGGAGCAGGTCAAAGTTGACCAATCAGAGGAAGGCGTCAAGAGAAACGTAGGCACCTGCGAACTCTGAGTTTTCTTCCGTCGCTTTTGTTTCTCGGTACTTCGGGCAGGGTGACGTCAGCCGAAGACATACATACTGGAAACAAGAAACAAGCTACCGAGAAACAAAAGCGAGGGAAGAAAACTCAGAGTTCGCAGGTGCCTACATTTCTCTTGACGCCTTCCTCTGATTGGTCAACTTTGACCTGTTCCCATTTAAAAACTATGACCTTCCGGACAAAAGGAAGGTCATTTTCGTGATCAGTGGTGCCTCCCGAACACCGCTATACCCCGTTGGTCAGGTAGTTCTGGGACACCCTGTATATATATAATATATTCAATATATATATATATATATTGTAACGTGGCGTCCGTGGGACGGCCAGTTACATAAAAGCATAGAGGCTCGGAGAGCCGTGCCGCCGACGGGAGCCGCCGATAGAATGCCGACGACGCCGGAGGTTCGTGGCGAGAGGACGCCGGGGAGAGAAACCGGCAGCGCCGAACCGGCGATCGGGCGCGCTCGGGTAAGATCGGCGCCGCCCAGAGAGACTGGCGGCCGATGGGCGCCGAAAAACGAAGAGCGGACCGAGGCGAATGATAGCGCACAAGTTCGGGCGAACTCGGGATTCCTCGGGAATCCTCGGGCCGGGGGGCCGAAAGGGGGACACTTCGTTTTGAACCGTGAGCCGTGTGTGAGCGAGGGATAACGTGCGATTTTTGGATTTCGGATTTTTTGTGGTGTGAAGTGAGTGACTGGACTGAAACGTGCAAGACGACTTGGCATTTTCCCCGGACTGCGATTTTGGAATACGGCATCGCCGGAAGGAAAGAGCGAGAGGGCCATAGAGAGAGACCCGAGCCGACGGTCCGGAAAAGAGCCAGGGGTGACGAGAGAGGAGCGGAGCGCACCGGAAGTTCTGGTAAGTCCAATCCGATTACCATTTGACGAGCGAAGCCGCACGCCGGCCGGGGTGAAGTGCATCCGCCGGTGCAGCGCGGCACGCGGAGTGGGGGCTACAGGCCCGCCAACGGCACACGCGAGAAGATTGCAGCCGCCCGGGAAGGTAGAAGACGACTGCCGCGAACGCGTCCCTTATTAGGACTGTAACGAGTCGCGTTTGTAACACCACCCGACTGTACTCGTTTGCCTAGGACGGAATAAAGTTCGATTGTTGTAATGAAAGCCCACCGCGTCGATTATTTCGTAAAGGCCGACCGATTCCTGTAGATCCTCGCCGCCCTCACGTTCCCCTCTACCACGTTGGATTAAGAGCTAGCGGGAAGATCCGGTCGAGAGGACTCCCGGAAGTGATGCGCCGCGGATTAGAAATTAAAGGCCCGATGCGTCGGGCTGGTGCAAGGATGCACCTGGCGCCCAAGGGATCCGCGGATTGCCACGTTGGGGTCAGGGAGATGGCACGTAGGTCAGGAAATGCGTTACAAAATGGCGCCCAACGTGGGGCCCACGCGAGGATGATATACCGGTCGGCCACTTTTGAATTGGTTTTTCTATTGTTGACGCGGTAAAGGACATGGGGCGCTAGGTAAACGAGTCGGGTGCGCGGTAAGCCGGCTGTTACTAAGCGATAGACGTGTGAGAAAACAAATAGCCGGCTAGCCGAGACAACGGGTTAGGTCACGGAGTCGAAGCGAAGTCACAACAGCTGATCGTTGTTGATTATAGGTCGGAAAGTGACAGGTCAACAACCTGACAGCTCGGGGAAGGATAGTCGACGCTCGCCGAGGATTTAAAGAGAATTTCGGTTTTTCGGGTAACTGAACCGCCGCGGAGGATGATGCCGGATTTCGCGAACGAGTCGGCCCTAATTTCGTGGGCAGTCGCTCTGGAGGAGCCGGACATCCGCCGAGAATTGCGGGCGGTCAACGTCAACGCGGAAGGGAGTGAACCTACCGCCCGATTGCGTTTGTTGCGGTACGCGATGCGTAGTGCTTCGGGATCCAAGATCTGTGGGGCCTCGACAATGAGGTGCAGGGCGGAGCAGAAGGTCCCGACGACGGAGAACCGGCCGCCGCAGGACTCCCTGAGGAGAGGCAGTCGCATGACGAGCCCACCAGGGAGGAGGCAAGGGAAGGGAGACGGTCTCCGTCGAAAACGCCATCGGGGCGGGAGGCGAGGGAGGAACCCTCGGCACGTAGAGTTTACGTACTCCCTGAAGGGCCTCTCGCGACGCGGGCCACGGGCCCCGGGGGAAGATATGTGTTGTTGGACCTCTCCGGAGAAGTGCCTCCCCCGATAAGCGAGGGGATGATGCGATCGGACCCGGCGATAACCCGGTGGGGTAGCGGCCGAATTCAGGCCGAGATGCAACCGCGGAGACGATCCGAAGAAGAGCGACGACACTCGGAGGAGAGCCGCGAGATCGGTCGATCGACGACGGCCACCGAGAGGGCTAGGAGAGCCTACCCCGAGGCGGGCCGACGCGACGACGTCGGACCGCAATGTCCCGACGAGGGGGAGGACCCTGAGTCGGCAGCAGAGGAAGGGCGACTGGCAAGAGGCCGGACGTGCCTGTGACCGCGGCGGAGGCAGACCATCTTCCGCCGAGACGAGGAGGACGAGTCGGACTCTGGCGAGGACGCCGGAGACCGCCGCCACCGCAGGGAGTTGCGCTGGAGCGCAGCTGCCCCGGCAAGGAGGGGGGAGGGCTCGAGAGTCGCGGACCCCCTGGAGCAGGGCAGAAGCAGCGGGAGGAGGGTCGCAGGGCCCGGGGAAGAGGGACCGCACTCCTCCACCCTACAGGGATCGGCGGTGGCCGTACCTCAGCTGGGACGGCGGAGTGAGACGTTCCGGATAGGTAGTCGCCAGAGCCACGAAGGGGTGAGGGATTACTATCCGGAAGTCACCCGCCGCGAACGAACATCCTTCCTAGACAGCCACCAGTCTCCGAGCGAGATCGTGAGGAAGTGGGGGCTGCATTTCAAGGACAACAAGCACCACTACGCAGAGGAGTTCCTGGTCCGATTAGAGGAGAAGCGCCAGGTATCGTCCCTGACAGATAGGGAGATCCTGGACGCGCTGCCGGAGCTGTTGAGCGGAAGAGCCAGAGATTGGTACCGGCTCTCCCATCGGGAGTGGCAGGCTTGGGAAGACTTTACGGAAGGATTCCGGGAACGATTCAACGGGCCAAACTACCAGCGGATGCTGAAGGAGGAGGTCACGTATCGGATCCAGCAAACCGGGGAGTCGATGGCAGATTTCGTGGACGCCATGAGAAGCCTGATGATACACATAGTGCCACCGTGGTCGCAGTCGCAGCAACTGGACGCGGTGATAGGCAACATCCACCCTCGGTACCTTAGCCAGATACGAGTAAGCCAAATAAGGGCGTTCAAGGAGCTAGTGGCACTCGGGACCGATCTGGAGACTGGCTGGGCGCTGTCTCGGAAACATCGGGAATTGGCCGCCCGAGAAGACCGCCATGGGAGATGGTCGGAGAAAGGTCGGGAGAGGCCCCGAAAACAGGAAACGAGCAGCTCGTCAGAGGAGTGGTCGGAGGGATCGCCCGACCGAGATCGCCGGATGCCGCCGCCACGTGAAGGAAGGTCGGCTGGGCGGCGGGAGCGATCCCCGTCCCCTCGAGGACGAAAGGCACAGCGGGGGCCCTACCGGGATGAATACCCTCGCAGTGAGGAAGGACGGAAGGGCCCAGTAAGAAGAGACGTCGCAGCCGTGGACCGCGAAGACGAAAGGGCCACGGCATTCCCGACCGGAAGGGAATCCCGGAAGGAAAGTGGGAATGCGGCTACTAGAACCCGGGCCCCTACTCCCGCAGCACCAAGGCGAAGGGGGGGGGGAATAGGAGGAGCCGAGCCGGCCCGCGAGAGGGCGGCTAGACGGCCGGTCATCCCCAGGGCTCCGGGAGGACCGTGAAGAAGCATCCGGACCAACCTGCTGGAATTGCGGGCAGGTCGGACATCGCCACGGAGAATGTACCGCCCCGAGGAAACGGTTCTGTTTCCGATGTGGACTACCGGGGGTGTGGGTGGAATCCTGCACCCGGTGCAATCGTAACGGGGCGGGAAACGACCGACGGAGGGCGCAGTAGGAGCAAGCGGCTCTCCGGGACCCGTGACGTGGACGATGAAAGTTCCTCACGGATTGCTCCAATTGGACTTGCGAGGACCCCTCCGAGTGCACCGGGCAGACACCCGGCACTACTTGAGGGCCACCCTCGACGGGAAAGGGCTGTGGGCCCTAATTGACACGGGATCAGCGCGCTCGTATTTTGGAGGACCGCTGGCACGGGCTTTCCCAGGGGTGAAAGGACTACCCAAAGGCCCGGGGGGCGGGGAGGTAACCGTAGCCAACGGGGAGTCCCTCCAGGTGGCGTTCGCGCTGATAATGCCAGTCACCTTCGACGGAGTGGCGGGCGAACTAACGATCCGGATAGTCACGGGACTGACACATGAGTGCATCCTAGGGATGGATTTTCTGCGGGAGTTTGGAGTGAGAATCAACTACGCAGACCATACGTACCACCTCACCGAGGGCGTCGGTGCACGAGCCCCGGCGGAAGAGCAGGGCGGCGGGGAGTCCGGAGGGGCAGAATGTGCAGGCCTATCGGAGCTGACAGCTGAGCAAGAAGCCAGACTGAAGGATATGCTCGATAGGACACTTCCCCCTGGCGGGCCCGCCCTAGGATTGACAGATCTGACAACCCACCGAATAGACGTGCAAGGACATCCTCCCATCAAACAACGGCACCACATGGTTTCCCCTCGAGTGCTAGAGGCAATGGGCGAGGAAGTGGATAAGATGCTGGAAGAGGGAGTGATCGAGCAGTCAGCAAGTGGATGGTCAAGTCCCGTGGTTATGGTAAAGAAGCCGAACGGGAAATATCGATTTTGTATCGATTTCCGAGGAGTGAACGCAGTGTCCACGAAGGATGCGTATCCCCTCCCGTACATAGCCGCCATCCTAGATAAGTTGAGAGCGGCCAAGTACATCTCCACTCTCGACCTGAGCCAGGCATATTTTCAGATTCCGCTGGCAGAAGAGAGTCGGGAGATTACGGCTTTTAGCGTTCCAGGGCGCGGGTTATTCCAGTTTCGAAGGATGCCGTATGGATTGAGCGGAGCTCCGGCTACCTTCCAACGACTATTGGACCGACTGATTGGACCAGAGATGGAACCGCATGCGTTCGCCTACCTGGATGACATCATAATTGTCACGGAGACGTTCGAGGAACACCTGGAATGGCTGGAGAGGATTCTGAAACGAATCAGAGCGGCAGGTTTGGCTATTAACCCCGAAAAATGCGAGTTTGGCTGTTCACAGGTACGATACTTGGGATTCTTGGTGAATAGGGAGGGCCTGCAGATGGATCCTGAGAAAGTGGCCCCTATTCTGGAATACCCAGCACCGAAGAATTTGAAACAGCTGCGCAGGTTCTTGGGGATGGCCTCATGGTACCGCCGCTTCATCGATGAATTTGCGGAGATGTCGGCACCACTCACGGCCTTGCTGAAGAAAGGCCGGCGATGGAGCTGGGAAGAGGAGCAGGCTCGGGCGTATGAAGCCCTGAAGGAGGCCTTAATGACTCCGCCGACACTCGCGTACCCCGACTTCTCCCGCCCGTTCGTGCTACAGACGGATGCGAGCGCGGGAGGACTCGGAGCCGTATTGAGCCAGTCGTCCACCGATGGCGAGCACGTGATTGCTTTTGCCAGCCGGACGCTGACGGACGCCGAAAAGAATTACACGGTAACCGAGCAAGAATGTCTAGCGGTGGTGTGGGCGATCGGGAAGTTTCGGGCGTACCTGGAAGGATACCGCTTCACCGTAATCACCGACCACCACAGCTTGAGATGGCTCCACAACCTGAAGAACCCGACGGGCAGGTTGGCGCGCTGGGCACTGAATCTCCTGGAGTATGACTACGAGATAGTGCACCGGAAGGGAGCCCTACACCACGTACCAGACGCCTTATCCAGAATGTACGAATCCGCCACGGAGGAAGTGGCCGGGATCGAGGATGAGAGTGACGCCTGGTACCAGCAGCGATGGCAACACGTGGAGAGGAACCCGAAACAGTTCCCTGGTTGGACCATCGACGGCGACCGACTCTACTATCGCCGGGAAGACCCCTTGCTCGCCGGAGTGCTGGACGACGCCGACGAGTGGAAACTAGTCGTACCAGCCCGGGACAGGGAGGCCGCTTGGCGCGAGGCGCACGAAAAGCCCTCGGCAGGCCACCCGGGAGTGGAGAAGACATATCGCCGGCTGGCTAGAAGTTGGTATTGGCCAGGAATGTACCACGACGTAGTTCGCTGGGTACGAGCCTGCACGGTGTGCCAAGCACAGAAGGTGCAGCAGCAGCCACCGGCAGGGCTGATGGGCAGACGGCTGGTGGAAGAACCGTGGACGGTAGTAGCCGCAGATATTATGGGGCCGTTTCCACCAAGCCGCGCGGGAAACGCCTACC